>JAHRHZ010000289.1:40478-142487 GCA_024137785.1 Ginglymostoma cirratum | reverse complement strand
AAGGGTCTTGGCCCAAAATGTCAGCCTTCCTGCTCCTCTGATGCTGCTTGGCCTGCTGTGTTCATCCAGCTTTACACCTTGTTATTTCAATGTGTACACCCAGATGGGGCTCTTGGTTTTATTAATTCATCAAAAAACAAGAGCAAAAACCAAATTTTAATGAGATGGAATTCAATGCTTCAAAAACATTTTTCTGTGTGAGATTAAATTTGAAGACAGGCCTTCCATTATACTTATAATAGTGGTTTAAAGTAGTAAAGTGGAGTGTGAATATTTATGGCAACTCATTGTGTTGTACAACAGCACAATAATAGCACCCCACGGCCTTCACAGAAAACTGCTACAGAAGGGACATGGAGATACTCTTTGTGCCCTCAATAGCAATATTCCAGGTAGCTAGAATGAGAGCTAAGTAGGATGCTAGGTAAGTTGATTAAGTGTTTAGTGTAGAGCAGGGTGGCTCAAGCCCTGGGGTCCCCATGATCCTGAGTGCGCTTTTCTCAAGGCCCTGTTCAATTGTTTCAACAGGCCTTTCACAATAATGCAGTGGGAAAACTCACCAGAAACAGCTCAGCATGGCCTCCTTGTTCTGTATCCCTAAGGCTTGTTTTTAATCCAAAAACCACCAACATTTGGAGAAGCATGATATGTATTTGTGACATCCAAGTGGCCGCTACAGGACAGTTATCATTGGCCAGTACACAGTAAACCTAAAATGAGCACTGAGTTGAAACCAGTTATAAAGTCATATTGATCCTGATATGCACGCTATCGAATGAATGCCCTCAACCATGTTAAAAACTCATGCAAACAACGAGCATCAGGTGCAGCAATGTATAAAAACCTAAAGAACTGCAGATGCTGTAAATCAGAAGCAAAAACAGCATTTGCTAGAAAAGCTCAGCAGGTCAGGCAGCATCATAGGAGCAGGAAAGCTTGACGTTTCGGGCCTATCATCATCAGCTGATAATCTATCAATGAACAGACAAAAAAAAAAAATCACGAATAGGTATTAAAGGAAGCAGAAAATAATTTTTCTTGCTCAGCTGAGCTGAGCCAAGTGATAAGCCTTTTCTGATATAAGCGATATTTGAAGTTCCTGTGTGTGTGCGTGTGCGTGTGCGTGTGTGTGTGTCAGCTGATGCCAGCCCTGATGCATGTTTTTTCTTATGATCACTTAATGAGATTCTCTCACATGCAGATCTGCCAAGAGGGCACCACATCCTTATCAGAACTCTTCCTATCATAAATCAAGCTCACACCATTAGACCCTAATAGATTACAACACTCTAAGCAAAACACATTAGCTGTTCGAAATCAAATGTATTTTTTTATTTCAATCCCCTGCCAATTTCCTGTATTCAGTGAGGTCTAAAGGCAGCACATCTATTCAACAGTACTAAACTGGACATGCAAATCCTATTAGCTCCAGAAAATGATACACCGAAAGACAATATTTTGAAGGCTTCAAAATTAAAATTGGCTTGACGTATAATATTCACCATTCATTTTATCTTCCATTTGCCAAATAATCTTTGCAAGGCAGCTTATCTTTTGGGATGCATTTTATCTTTGCACACATTAGAATACAATAACATTTAATTTTCTTTTTAATATTCATGTGGGTCACAGTGTAGAAGCACACGAACTGTGAGGGAAGATTTTTAATTTCTGCTTTGTGTAAACAGGATGGTGACTGTCCTATTCCTGTTTTGTTACCATTTATCAATGGGCATTCCCCTGGGTAACTGAGCAACCTGCCTGAAATAGGTGGGAGAATCAGGGATCTTTATTTTAACCGCTTACTGAGTTCATCATGTGTAATGTGCACACTAGTCAGTAAACAGTACAACAGAAGAGACCGAGAAAAATAAGTGCTAAAATTATTTTTGTTGGTCCAGAAGGGGTCCATTAATGAAAGAGTGACCTAGCCCTCCCATTAGTGCCATCAACAGGAAATAGACTGGCATTCTTCCAGTTGCCCACCAAAAGCTAAAATCCACTGGCTCATCTCTACTCTTGTTTATTCAGTTAATGAGTACAAAGAAAAAATTGCAACTCAGAAATGATGACTTGTGTTGTTTGCATACAAATGCATAATACCTTGTCACAATAGCGACAAAAATAAATCATTGATTTTCAAATTACCTCATCTGATTTGAATACCTGGGACCTTCTCTGACTAAAATAGCTTTACAAGGGGAAGAAAGTTTTGACTTTAAAAGGGTCACATCAGTCAGCTGGCTGCACAATTTAACTAAGCTTTGTGAAACTAATATGAAATAACAAAACCATCTGAACAGAATTTTATCAAAAGCCACTGAAACTAGTGAAGAAACATTCCCTGTTTTGAATTATGCTTATACAAAATGTGTCACAAATTGTAGATTAAATGTATTGCCTACAAATTAGCTCAAATGTTGGAATTTAGGAAGGTGTAATATTTCAGGGAGCTGCTTTTGGCAGAGCAGAGGAGACAGTTTGGTGACTGGAATCAGCAGGAGAAAGCTTTCTCCATTAGCCTATTGAAGGACAAAGCACCCAATGACAACATAAACCAAAAGGAAATGCTAGAACACCTGGAACTCTAGGCACAACTGAAATATATGTTACTGCTGAGGATATAAGACATCAATTAAATAACTGTAATCTCAGGTTAGAATATTTACATCCCAATGGCTCCCTAAGGGGTTAAATTGTACATTCCTTTCATTTTCCTTTTGAACTGGGGGCTACCCATTTTCAATTTTGTGTCTCTGTGCAGATGTAGTTGAGATCACACCTTCATTATTTTACCTGGGTTTAGCAGATAATAAAACTTTTCTTTCTTTCATTCAAGATAATTTTGAAATTGGCTCATTTTGTTCCAGGTGAACCAGTTAATAATGTTTTAACTGGAGAGAAGTACAGCCTTCTGCTAAAAATAACATTTTCTTTAGCAGGCGATAGAGGAGTTTGAAAGAAGGAGAATCAATTCACCCCTCCGAGCCAGATTGTAACAAAAGGTATGCCACAGTCTTCTGTTCGCTACTCATATTAACTTAATAAATGCTTCAATATTTACTCTTTATGTTTAATAAAGATGCAAGTACTGCCTTTTAGTTTTGTTGCACACATGTAAATGATTATCTAAATTTTTATCTAAAAACTTCAATCTCATTTAGATCTGCAAACTCAACTTTATGACAGGTAGTTTGTTTCTCTGGCTTGGAAATGGAGCTCTATCATTTCAGTATAAATGTAATAATCACAGCATTTAAGTTCTGATCCATTGGGAGTAACTGCTTCCTGTACTAGATCAATTACAAAACTAACCAAATAATTATGTTTTACTCCTATAATTCTCATCTTTAGCTAGATGACAGGCATGCCAGAATGATTGCAGACAAGTTGCATTGTACGTTTGGGAAGGTGAAAGTCAGGCAAAAGCAGCATATGAACAGATCTCCTGAAATAATATAGACTTCCTATCTAATGTATTACAGCACCCTAAATGCATAAATGATGGGCCCACTGGGGTCAGGCTGAGACGCAGTAAGGATGAATTTGGGATGGAAACCTGACAATTTTCACATTAAAGCTGGATATTCCCAAAGGCAGCTAGTATCAGGACAGAAGCCTACATTTACACACAGGAGAAAGGGTATTAACACTTTAACTGGGCAATCCACTCCAGTTTTTCTATGGTTTACTGATCTTTACTAGGAGTGGTCAGAAACCACAGGGTTTCAGGTTTCTGAGTATTACTTGGTAGAAAGATGCAGTGAGTCTGTGGGAGACCAGCAATGGTTCCAGATGGCAACCATCAGGAATTCCGGCACAGCTTGGCAAGTGGTAGAGCAGCATGAGCATTGATATGCACAGTCATGAAAGGGGAAGCTAAAGCTTGTTTGGCTAAATGATGAGGGTAAAAGGCACAGGAGACTCAAAGATTCTACGTGCCATGGGTCTCAATCACTTACATATTGGTTCCCTCAGCTAGTAGAAGCAGCCAAAAGGGAGACATCTCCAGCCAGAGCCAACAAGGCAGCAAAAACCAGAGCGGCAGCAAATGGGCCAGGTTCAGGAGCATGATGGTTGAAATGACGGAAGTGGACACATAACCACATCCTGGGTGATGAAGCATTTACTTGCCACTAAGAGCCCACTAGTTGAGATTCAGCTACCCACAGGTAGCAGAGCAGCAATGTCACCAAAGACTCTGTCCCTCTAGACAGTGCACCACCCTCCATGTGGCGACACATGGAGGAAATGCTGAGCCATGTGGGAAGGGATAACCATCAATGATTTGTGAATTTCTATGCATCAACATCATTCCAGGGATTCACTGGGCATGTGAGCAAAACCTTGCATTTTATAGCACATTGCTGCATCATTCATGTTCACAGGGACCAGCCAATACTTTGTATCAATCCAGAAAGCAATTCAGAGAGGGCTGTATGATTTGCAGCCATCATTGAATGCTACCAGGTGTAGAATGTTCTCGACTTTATGGCTGAGGCGAAAAAAGTTCCCACTGGCCAGGCAGCACTCTTCACCAATAGGAGAGTCTGTCTTTTGTTCAATGCTCTGCAACAAATAAGATTTTCGTCCCAGTGTATTCATCTTTCCCAGGAAGGAGATATGATATCCACAAAGCAAGGCAGTCTGGTTGCCAGACCTTTCTGCATATTAATTGGTAAATGAGAAAAAAAAGGGCTACATTCTTTCAAAAAACTTCCAAATGCTGAACTCTGAGTGGAAGTTAATGGTCTTCTTAAATCTCTTACAAGTCCTTTAGTATTGTGCTCCCCATGCAATACCAGCTGAGGTAGAAGCAGACTGTTACCTTGCTATTCCATTCCTGGGATAATCTTACCTATCATCTTCTGGTTGCCTGAAGTCTAGAGAGTCTCAGCCTATTGAGGACTTCCTGCAGAAGGGCAGGAGCCTCCTCTTTCATTGCAGCTAGTTGAGATGCTGGTGTCACTGTCAGAGAAACCACAGAGGAACATGCTAAGGAACTACTGTTGACACCAGGAGCAGCCTGAAAAGTCTGTTTCAAATGGCCTTCTCTCCCCCTTCTCAAGGCATATTTGTACCTTCCTGCTCACCTGAAGCATAAGAGGACTTTGGAGTGAGCTGGTCACCTTGTTCAATTATCCTTATCCCTGGCAAGGTAAATGTATTCAATCCATCTTATTGTTAACCTATATCCTCAACCAGGCAGATTTTAAATCATTGTAGAACCTTAGCAGTTCTAGCCACAAATTTGGGCCTAGTGTGAAATATTCTCAATCCTAGAAGCACTCACACTACCAAAAGGAAGCTCAGAATAAAATATGTTTACAAAGTATTTACCAAGCAGCAGAGAAAGATCCCTTGAGTTAATCAATCTCAGGACATATAACTCTCCATTTAAGATATCTTGAAACAAAAAACATCTATAAGTTTATGCTGACTTATTGGTAATATTTTTACAAGAATAAATCTGGAGTTTATGATTAAACGTGGTAACTATGCGCTGAATAGACTATTGAGCTCATTCGTAAAATCTGACTTAGTCGTACCTGCCATTTATGTACATTTTACAGTTTATAACCAAACATAATTTGCTCGTTAATTCAAGTTAACAGATGTTAAATTGAGGTTTCAACGTATGCTTAATTTGGGACGGCACAGTAGCTCAGTGGTTAGCATTACTGCCTCACAGAACCAGGGACCTGGCTTCAATTCCAGTCTTGGGTGAGTGTGTGGAGTTTGCACATTCTTCCTTTACCTGTGTGGATTTCCTTCTATAGTCCAAAGCTGTGCATGTTAAATTGCCCTTTGGCATCTCGGGAAGTGCAGGTTCAGTGGATTAACCATGGTAAATGAGTGCTACAGGGATAGTGTGGGAGCCATTGTTTGAGTATGATGCTCTTCAAAGGGTTGGTGCAGTCTTGATAGGCTCAATGGGCTCTTTCTTCACTCTAGAAATGCTATGAATTGAGATTGTCTTTAGTGTTCATTTTGTATGATTCTTCTATATTACAAGTTTTTTTATTTACCACATGTAATCTTGTGGCTTCATTTCTTTTAGTAAATAACTGGCATTTCAGATTTCTTCCTTCCACCTTATAAAAATGTTACTGGTTTCAACCAAAATTACAACAATTGTTAATTATTTGCTTAATACAACAAATTTATTGTTTATACACTCCATGACAACTTATAATGAGATACACAACAGAATTGTGAACTAAATTCACATATTTACCTTTTTTTTAAACCGCAAGTGAATTTTATTCTTGATCTTAAAGGGACATGGTCATTGTGACAAAGTGCCTTGTAAATGAAGAAATGTTATTAACAAATTGAATATTCCTTAAAAAAAAACAGTTTTGGAAATGAAAGCATCTCTGCAGAGCCCAATTCCTGGAGGTTGCAAAATAGAATGGTCAGAGCAAATTGCTTCTGACTATTCCAGGGACTGTAGTTGCTTGGAAACCAGAAGCGTATTGATGCACCTGTGGCAATCCCAGGAAATTCTGCCCTTGGATAAAAGAGTGTCAGGTAGCTGCATTTAAAATGGACATTCTTTGTATTCTATCCAAAGTGATGAATGAAAAGTATTTAATCTACATGACACCAGGCAACAGAAAAACGTTAAATTTGATGACATGACAGTTTACAATATTAATACATATACATAGTCACAAGATGTCACTGTTATGGTGGAATCTTTCCAGATACGGAACAACATGGGAAATGGCAAGGAATTACTGAAAATTGAGTGAAATGTCAAGTGAGCCCTTTGTCAATGTTGAGATCAAAACAACCTAATCAAGCCCTGTACAGGGAGATAAGTTCCTCACAAGTAAGTATTGAGAAGCCTATTAGAATGGATTATCACTCATTACCACCAGTATTATTACTTTCTCACCTCCTGAATATGCAGCCTCCTTTCCTCTCACTCGCCCTGCCCCAGATAGAAACTAAACAATGGGAATGCCCAACATGAAAATTTATGTGGGTACCCAGTGACCCCAGTTTATCACTTGCTCCTCTTGACTTCCATCTTGGACACCACCTACACCAAAATCTGAGGACAGTCTCCATGGTAAACAAATGCATGAAATACTCATTCACAACGTTAACTCTGATACTTAGCAGCCTCTCTGCATCATCATGGCACATCACTAATCCACTTATAGCAATTTCAGTGTCACTGGAACTCCCTCACTAATGGCATTGTGGGTCTACCTAAAGCACACAGGCTGCAGCAGTTCAATAAGGCGGGTCATTACCCCCTTCTCAAGGCCAACTAGGAAAGGGTAGTAATTGCATGTTGTTGAATTCTGTAAAAATAGATCTAAAAAGTGTCAAAAAAGGAATGAAATCTGATGGATCACTTATCATCAGCTTATGCACCAGAAATGGCAATGGCAACCTCTGCCCTATCGATCCGCCATGCCCTCCTTAGCAACTTCCGGGGCCTAGACTAAATTAGCAAGCCCAATGAAGTTTCACTCACAGAATCACACCTTACACAAAACTCCCCAGACGACACCATCACCAACCCTGTGTACATCCTGTCTGCTGGCAGGATAGACCCAGCAGAGGTGGAAGCACGGTGGTACACAGGCCGGAGGCAGATGGCCTAGGAATCTTAAAGATTGATTCCAGATCCTATGAAGTGCCATGGCACCAGTTAAAGATGGGCAAGGAGGTTTCCTGTTGATAACCATGTTCTGCATGCCCTCAGCTGATAATCAGTGCTCCTCCAAATTGAGCATATCAAGAATAGCTCAACTGTACAAGCATTGAGGAAGTTGGTCAAGTTCCAAAGGGCATATAACTGGACTGGGTCTACAGAAGATTATGGTGGAACCAACAAGAGGGAAAAATGTACGTGACCTCATACCCACCAACCTATCTGTCCAGACATATTTGTCTATAGTAATATTGGTAGGAGTGATCACCAGATGGTCCTTGTTGAAACAGTCGGAAATTGGGGCCGCGTTTAAAGCTGAATTATTTTAGTGTTCCATATTAAATATATCCTATATAGAATTAGACCTCATTTAACTATATTACTGTTAATAACTAGACTTGTACAAATAAAACAAATCTCTGGCATATGTAAACAGAGGAAAGATCACAAGCTTCATTGAGGTCATACTCCATTGACCTGATGTCAAAGATTTATCAGGCCCACATTACTTTATTAGGTTCTAGTGTTCAAGAGAACAGGATGTTTCGGTCTGAGAGGGAATGACAACTTAATCTTCGAATGTCATCCTGACATCATGAATAACAGCCCATGGCCATAGCGGAGAGTGTTCAGACAAGTGATTGAAAAGCATAAATTGTCAGCCCCCAAAATAAGATAAATCAATAGGCACGGCAGGGGAAGAGAGATAGAGAGGGTCCAGTGTTAAAAGCTATCACTTACGTGGGAGAAGACCAGAAATTTGAGAGAAGAACAATAACTTTTACCACCAAAGACTGTGAAACACTAGAGACGAATACCCAACCAATAGAAACCATAGCGGTTCACCGCCTCTGCTTTTCCATTCTACAGAATGGCTTTGAAATCAGTGAAGTGTTTTCATCTGTCACTGGTCATATTTCCTTGCTTTGTCCAATTAATTAACAAACTCAAGACACTACCTGAAATCTGCTTAGAAGTGGTCACCTCTCTATAGCAAACAACAGTGATCATGAACCATCAAAATCTAACAAGATAAAGTCCTATCTTCACACCAAGGATACCATCTAACATGTCATGTAGTACTCAATGAACCAGATTTCGTACAGATCTAGCAACTCAAGACTAAATATCCATGAGATGCTGAGGGCCATCAGCAGCAGCAGAATTGTATTCAACCACAAATCTGCAAAGTTAGAGCGTGGCATATCCTTCACTTTATCATTAGCATCAAACCAGAGGATCAACAGAGCTTCAAAGAAGAGTATAAGCAGCATGTCAGGGGAATCACCAGGCTTATCTAAAAATGAAGTGTCAGCCTGTTGAAACTACAAAGTAGGACTACCTACATGTCAACCTGCACAAACAGCAAAATATTAAACAGTACTAAGCAACTCCAAAACCAACAGATGAGATCTGATCTCTACACTCCTGCCACGTCTCCAGTATTTGAGTTGGGAGGGGAGTGGTACGTAAGTATATGGTATCATTGAATCCCTACAGTGTGGAAGCTGGTCAATCAGGCCACCATGTCTACATCAAACCTCCAAGGAGCATGCCCCCCCCGGCCCCCCCCCCCCCCCCCACCAGCACTGTATTTTCCACTCTAGGCACTATGGGCAATTTAGCATAGCCAATCCACCTAACCTGTACAAAACTTCTGTTTATGATGGAGGAAACCAGAGCACCCAGAGAAAACCCATGCAGACACAGGGAGAATGTGCAAACTCCACACAGACAGTCGCCCAAGGCTGGAATCAAACCCAGGTGCCTGGCACTGTGAGGCAGCGGTGCTAATCACGAGCCACTTTGCCATTCATACTGGAAATTTTAAAGCAATGAGAACCTGAGTTATAGGAATTCATAAAGCAAATGTTTTAGATTTTGTTACAGATGATGAAATGCATTCTTAGTGTTTCTTGTTGCTTTATTATTTTTAGACATTGCTTTGTTGAGCTGAACTCTTTGTCATTAGAATGATTTGAATTATGAAGTTGCAAAGCTAAAGAATGTTCTGGTATATGATTAATCAAATCTAATACATTTGTAAATGCAATTATGATATATTGTATGTGTCTCTTTAGGAGAATACCCACTTTTTAGAATCCCTACAGTGTGGAAACAGGCCCTTCGGCCCAACAGGTCCACACTGACCCTTGGAGCATCCCACCCAGACCCATCCCACTATAACCCACACACCCCTGAACACTATGGGCAATTTAGCATGGCCAATCCACCTAGCCTGCACATCTTTGGACTGTGGGAGGAAACCGGAGCAAACCCGCACAGACACGGGGAGAATATGCAAACTCCACACAGACAGTCACCTGGGGCTGGAATCGAACCCGGGACCCTGGCGCTGTGAGGCTGCAGTGCTAACCATTGAGCCACCATGCCACCCTGGCATTTTTATCAATGAGTGAAGTTTTGCATTATAAATCATAGACAATGCTAAAAGGACAATTTAATTCTGCTCATCAGATGATTTGTACCATCAATCAGGCCTGAATGATAAACATATTTTATCAATCTGGACTGTTATCCTGCAACAAAAAGAGCATGGTAATGGATAATTAAACAATTTGCTGGAAGAGAAGGTTCCAAAAATACCCCCAATCATCAATGATGGGGGTGACCAACTTATCAGTGCAAAAGATAAAGCTGAGCATTTGCATGCATCTTCAGCTAGAAGTGCCAAATAAATCCAGCTTCACTTCCTCCAGAGGTCCCCAGCAGCCTATCTTCAGCCAATTTGATTCATTCCACATTATATCAAGAAACAGCTGAGACTGATGGATACTGCAAAAGTGACAGGCCTTAAATAACATTCCATCAATAGCGTTGACAATAGCTTGTCCTCCAGAATATGCTGCACCCTCAGTCAAACTGTGCCAGTACAACCAAACTGTTCCAACAAGGGCATCTAGGCAATAATGCACAAAATTACCCAGGCATACTGTGTACACAAAAAGCAGGACAGATCCAACCAGTCAAATAACACCCAACAATCTACTCTTGATCATCAGTAATGTGATGGAAGGTGTCATCAACTGTGCTATCAAGCAGCACCTGCTCAGTAATAACCTGCTCAGTGAGGCCACTTTGTGTTCTGCCAGGGCCACTCAGCTCCTGACCTCAGTACAGCCTTAGTTCAAGCATGGACAAAAGAGCTGATGACATGATGTGACATGAGGGCGACATCCTTTAATATTAAGGCTGCATTTTACTGAAAGTAGCATCATTGAACCCTGACAAAACTCAAGCCAATGGGAATCTTCATTGATTAGTATCATACCTGCCACATTGGAAGGTAGTTGAGGTTGTATAAGTCAGTCTTCTCAGATCCAGAACATCTCAGAGGAGTTACTCATGGTAGTATCCTAGGCCCAACCATTTTCAGATGCTTCATCAATTACCTTTCCTCCATCTTAAGGTCAGAACTGGGGATGTTCGTCGATGACAGCATAATATTAAGCACCATGTGTAACTCCATCGTACAACACCATCGTACAACACAAATGTCAAGCAGTGGCTATCTCCAACAAGTGAGAATCTAACCATCACCCCTTGACATTCAATAGTATTACCATCACTGAATCATCCACTATCACCGTACTCAAGTTACCAATGATCAGAAACTAAACTGGACAAACTTTATGAACACAATGGTTACCAGGGCAGGTGAAAAGGCTGCAACAAGTAACTCACCTCCGAAAAGGCCGCCCATCATTTACATGGTACGCTTGGAAGTGTAATGGAATATGCCCAACTTACCTGGATGAGTGTAGCTCCAACAATGCTCAAGAAGCTTGACTTCATTCAAGACAAAGCAGCCTGCTTGATTGACACTACACCCATGAACATCTACTCCCTCCAACACTAATGCTCAGTAGCAGTGTGTGCCATCTACAAGGTGCACTGCAGAAATTCCTTAGTTCCTTAGACAGCAGCTTCCAAACATACCACCAGTTTCATCTAGAAGGAAAAGGGCAGCAGATGTACGGCACGTACAAGTTCATCTCAAAGTCACCCACCATTCTGACTTGGAAATATATCACTGTTCCTTCACTGTTGCTGAAGTAAAATTCCTTAATCTCCCTCCTTAACAGCATTGTTGATGTATATACACCAAATGGACCGCAATGATTCAATAAGAAAGCTCACCACCACCTTCTCATGGACAACCATGGTTGGCCAATAAGTGCTGGACAAGGCAACAATGCACACATCTCACGAAGGCATAAATGAAAATTCAGTTCTGCTGAGGGTATAAGAGATCAATTAAACAACTATGATCTTAGGTCAAATCCTAACATCTCAAGTCCACTCTCAGGACTTTTAAGTTGCACATTCTTTTATCTTCTGTTTTGTCCTGGACATTCTACTCTTTTTAAACCTTTGACCTGTGTTTATGCTTATGTTTGATGTTGCACATTCACAATTTTCCTCAGTTTGGTAAATAATAAAATTGCTTTTCCTTTCACTCAAAAACCTGGCAATTTGGTTCCTTAATTGATTCTGGTGAACCATGTTTTTGTTTGGGAGTGAGTTGTAGCTGTGTGCTAAAAAGAATGTGACATTTTTGTTGTAGCCAAACAAGGGTGTGAAAAAGAGAAGAACCCAACCATTATTCCTCATCTGACTGTAACAGTTTTTTCCAACTTACTCAGCTTATGCATCAAATCTAGGCTATCTCTCTTCATCATCTACCTTAAAATAACTTCTGAATTCTCAACAACCTTTCTGGATAATTCATAACTGCAGTATCTTAAAACTTCCAGACTGCAGCAACATGCCAGTATAAGGTAAGGCTCAACAGTTTTACCTAAGAAAAAAACTACAATTCTTTCAATGTAGAAAGGTTTACAACTAATCCCCTGTGAACTGAGTCCAATTCTCTCAAGAATTATGTAATTTTGAGTTTAGACATATTTGCTTATAAACCTCCAACAGCTGTTTGTTCATAACGACTCCAAACTGTGTGTTTTTGTTATACTTTCAATTTACTCCTCCAATTCTGTTTGCCTGTCTATAAGACCATGGCTGGTTTGCACCTTCACTCTACTTACTCACCTTTGACACATATCCCTTCATACCAATACATAACAAAAACCTGTCAATCTTCAGCTTCAAAATTTCAATTAAGCCACTGTCCGCAAAAACAGGGGATAGGCACGTGCACTAGATTGTCATACTTTGGTAAAAAGAACTTCCTGATTTTACTTCAACCGATGTAGTTCAAGCAGTAAAATTTTTATCACTCTTCCCTAGTTTCCATCAGCAGAGGAAACGGTTTCTCTGTATCAACCCTATCAAATCTCTTTGCATTCTAAATATCTTGATGTAATCATGCCTTCTATGTTCAAAGAAGTACAAGCCAGGGGCACACAGCTTACTCTGAATTTGGAATGCTTCATACTGGTTTTCCCATTCCTGTAGGGGTGGGCTTAGAAGTGGGAGTCTGGGAAAACAGGACAAGCAACAAAGCATTCTCGTTACTCAAATTTCCAGGGGCCATGTTGGGATTGCAAAACCTGTGGGAAAATCCTGCCTTTTCCATCTCATAAGATTATTCTCAGGTATGTGGTCACTTCCAAACTTAAGTAAAATAATTTTCCAATAAATGTTATGGAAGTTAGCTTGAATTCATAACATTTTCAAACATTTGTTGTCATTCTGAGGAAGGTGATGGTAAACTGATGGCTTGTCTACCTGCTAAGATGAATGTAACAGATCCCATCACGCTATACAGAGAATATTCCTCAATCCATAACACCAAAAACAGGCATTAAAACAGAAAACACTGGAAATACCTTCTGCAGTAGAAATTTCTGTAGAGTGAGACACACAGTCAATGGGTTAAGTTTTCTGATCAGAGTCAGGAACCCAATGTCCAGATAATTTCCAGGTCCCAGTCCTCTACTGCAGCTGCCTCCCTCATGCAACACTTTTTAACAAATCTAAATATCCTGCTTACACAGGAGGTGAGCTTGCTACCCAATTTGTGATACTGAGCATCTCCAGGAGGCTAGAGTTGCAAAATTGGAAAAGGCAGAAAGCAGCCATGATGGTGCCTGATGCTAATTACAAAATCGAGCAGGGAGCATTTCACAACTGCATAGAAGTTAAGAAAGTGTATCCATATCCCCAAATGAAAGAAAACATGTGCAATTCAGTACAAGACACCCAAATCCTACTAAATTTCATTGCTCAAAACAAAATTCATCCTCTCCCGATTTGAAAGCAATAGCCCATGCCCAAGCAAGCACCAGACTATACCAACTTTGAAAATTGATATGGAGGTGCCGGTGTTGGGCTGAGGTGGACAAGATCAGAAATCACACAACAGGTTTATTTGAAGACACAAGCTTTCGGAGTCTCGCTCCTGTCACCTAAAGTCTTCAAATTATCCTGTTGGACTGTAATCTGGTGCTGTTTGATTTTTGACTTTGAAAATTGTGGCAGAGGATCCAGAGAGATCTTCTCGGAACATCAGTTTTAAGTTGAGCCTCCACACAAATGTAATCCTACCAGCATCTCAATATTTCAAGTCAATGACCCTTAGACCTTAAAAAGGAAATTTTTCCATTGCAGAACTCTGAGAAGATTTGGTTGAGTAACTTATGATTCGTTTAAATCCTTTGATTGTACCTTTTGATTGTACTCTTTATGTTAGGCAGCAACAGAGGTAATGTTAAAACAATTTTGTAAGACTTCATTCAACTGCAAAACACTAATAAACGAGGCACAAAATACTTCGAAATGCTGGAAATCAAATAAATTAAATGCTAAAATTACACAGGAGCTCTTTCAGGATCAACTGAATCAGAAAAAGAGTAACATCATAACCTATTATCACGCTTACAAATGTTGACTGACAACCTGTGTATGACGTATGAATATAAGAATCAGCCCCTTGAGCATTCACTAATATAATTTAATAATAATCCACATCCCCAGCTATCCCTGAAAACCTTTCACCCCTTGAATAACTAGAATCTATCCATTTTTGCCTGAAAAATATTCAAGGACTGTGTTTTGGCAAACTTTCCAGGAAATAATTTTCTAAGACTCACAGTTCTCAGAAAGAAAACTTTTTTGCCTAATCTCTTATATATGGAGATCCCTGATTTTTAAACTGTGACCGCTGTTTCTCAATTTGTCGATAAGAAAATTATCTCCAATGTCAAAATTCCTCAGGATTTTATTTGTTTCAATCAAGTCACTTCGTATTCTTCTAAACTCCAGCCAATAGACTCCTAGCAGAAGCAACTTTTCCTCATAAGGTAACCTGCCCTTTCTAGATATTGGCCTGGCAAATAATCTCTGAACGACCTCTAAAGAATTTTTATCCTTCCTCCTA
The DNA here is from genome assembly GCA_024137785.1 of Ginglymostoma cirratum. Taxonomy (NCBI): domain Eukaryota; kingdom Metazoa; phylum Chordata; class Chondrichthyes; order Orectolobiformes; family Ginglymostomatidae; genus Ginglymostoma; species Ginglymostoma cirratum. The sequence continues at coordinate 127,452 of JAHRHZ010000289.1, read as the reverse complement.
TGAGCTGCCAATACTGTGCACAGTGCTCCAGACATAGTCATACCAGTGCCTATGTCCCTACTTCTGTATTCAATTTCCCTTGTGTTAATAATAACATTTTATTCACTTTCTTAATGACCCGCTGGACTATAAATTAACAATTTGTAATTCAGGCATAAGGACACCCAGGTTGTTCTCCGTATACTCAGATCCCTCTGCACTTCCAGTGTTGTGTTTTCATATAATATATAAACTTAAATTTGAAACTTCAAAAAAGACAATTACTTGTGAAGCATTTGGAGAAGTTCAGGAATTACGAGGTTTATAGATTTCAATTTGGGTTTTATTTCTTTTTATAAGAATTTTACTGTTGGGCTGCAGCATTTAAAATACAATTCCAAGACTTATTGTCAAAATTATAATATTTAGTCCTGTGCTTTTTCTGAGTCAGAGAGTGCACCAAAGATGATATCAAGGTACATAAAATCAGGAGATAGTAGGAACTGCCGATGCTGGAGTCTGAGATAACAAGGTGTGGAGCTGCAGGAACACAGCAGGCCAGGCAGCGTCAGAAGAGCAGGAAAGTTGACATTTCGGGTCTGGATGCTTCTTCAGAAATCGGGGAGGGGAAAGGGGCTCTGAAATAAATAGAGGGGGGAACGGTGATAGAAGGTGGATAGTGGAGCAGATAGGTAGAAAGAAGATGGACAGGTCAAGGAGACTGGGATGAAACTAGTAAAGGTGAGTGTAGGTAGGAAGTTGGGATGGGGGTTGACCAGTGAGATGGAAGGGGAAGATAGGTGGGAGGGAAGACGGACAGGTTAAGGAGGCAGAGATGAAGCTAGTAGGCGTGAGTGGAGGTAGGCAGTAGGGGTGGGTGTTGGTCAGTGAGGTGGGAGGAACGGATGGGTGGGAGAGAAGACGGACAAGTCAAGGAGGCGGGGATGAGAGGGGGTGCTGGTCTTGGGATGAGGAGATTTTGAAGCTTGTAAAGTCCACATTGAGACCATTGGGTTATAGGGTTCCAAGGCGAAATATGAGGTGCTGCTCCTCCAGTTTTCGGGTGGCATCTCTGTGACACTGGAGGAGGCCCAGGATGGATATGTCACCCAGGGAGTGGGAGGGGTAGTTGAAGTGGTTCGCGACTGGGAGGTTTTGTCGTTTGTCGCGAACCAAGCATAGGTGCTCCACAAAGCGGTCTCCAAGCCTCCACTTGGTCTCCCCAATGTAGAGGAGGCCACATTGGGAACAGCAGATAAAATAGACGACATTAGCAGATGTGCAGGTGAACATCTGTTTAATGTGGAAGGTTTTCTTGGGGCCTTGGATGGAGGTGAGAGGGGAGGTGTAGGGGCAGGTGTAGCACCTCCTGTGGTTGCAAAGAAAGGTGCCGGGGTGGTGGGGCTAGTGGGGAGTGTGGAGCGGACAAGGGAGTCGCAGAGAGAGCGGTCCCTCCGAAAGGCAGATAAGGGTAGGGAGGAAAATATATCCTTCGTAGTGGGGTCAGATTGCAGGAGGCAGAAGTGCCAGACAATGATGTATTGAATCCAGACGTTAAGGGTGATATGTGAGGACAAGGGAATTCTGTCTTTGTTGTTATTGCGGGGAGGGAATGTGAGGGCTGAGGTGCGGGAAATGCAAGAGATACAGTCAAGGGCGTTTTCGACCACTGTAGGGAGGAAATTGCGGTCCTTGAAATACGAGGATAGTTTTGTAGAAAATTTTTACTTACAGTAGCTCAACAACTTTAAATTGCTGACTGTTTCATCTTGAGTTTGTAATTTTCTTGTCAATTTTGTCTCCATTGGCAAGTAGAACCATTGTTCTTGTATAAAGGGAGAGGGATTTGTGTGAGAAAACGTTTGAAGCCAGAATCTCTCACCTTTCAGACCACATCATGTACGTGATGAACAGGCAACACTTACAAGTTTAAAAGATGCAAGAGGCCTGTTCCATGCATTAGAAGTACATGATGCTTTGCAACATCCTGCTCAGATGCTTCACAAAACACCTCTGGAGCACATGGAACTTGAACCCAGGCTTTCTGGTCCAGAGGTAAAGAATCTACCACTGCACCAAAAAAGTTCTATATTGGAAGTATTTAACATTCTGAGTTTCCATGATTATGTTTATCTGTCACAACTGTGATTGAAAATTAACTGCTGACTATAGCAGAGCCAAGTCTAGTGATACATCAATCAACAGTATGTCAAACACCACACTGCACACAAACTGATACAGTAATGAAGCTGCCTTGAGAAATATATGATCATACATATTTTAAGATTTCTAAAATAGCATAATAAGCTGGTTTAAGAATAAATTTCAGATCATAACTGTAATAACTATTTTAGTAAATAATATTAAAGAATGGACAATATTCTGTTTCTATCACTGAAGGACAAAGAAAGCAAACATCTTTTGTTACCTTAATCTCATATATCAAACTGCCATCAAATCTGCTGTGTGATCTTTGTTCAGATAATTTGTTACTTTGGAGTGGCAATACATTTTTAAATGTCAGATGTTACCTCAAACAAATGACCTTTTTGATTCTAAGTAGAATCACTTCACAAGAAACTGCTAAGTACAGTGCTGGCAGACTTAGTTAATATATTTGTAGGGTTCTGGTTTGCAATCAGTAATTTGCTGAATTTAGGTGGTTCAAATCACTCCCAGATCCCTTGCTCTAGAAACTGGACTCATATAGGGAAGGTGAAGTGAAGAAGGCGGTAGACAGATGTTTCAGGGCAAAAGAATTTCTGCATTAATTTACGATACAACAGGAACGTTTTCTACAAGAAATAAAGATAAATGCAATAAACAGTGAATCAGGCTTCCAATGCTTGGGGTCCCATGCACTGTCACCACCCTCCCCTCCCCTCCTAGGTCGGAAACTTTGGGATCTCGGGGGTTTAAGCTCACCACTGAGGAAAACATGGTTTTGAAGTACAGCTGGCTGTCCCCGCTTGCCATACTGGGTGCCTGAATGAAGACTTCTGACTGCATAGACCTTCAGCCTGGCTTGAGTCCACGGATGCGGTAGGATGCATAGTGGATCTATCAGGTAAGTACTTGCTTTTCCTTTCTTTCTGGTGGTTTTACTGGCCCAGTTTTCACCTCAGGATGTGTCTGAGGCCTTGCGGTGTCAGTCTGGTCAGAGGTTTTCGGAGTTTGTTGGTTCTTAATTCTGCTGGTCGTGGGCATTTGCTGTTGCTTCCTCTGGTTCGGCCTAGGCCTATGTTGGTAGCTCTTGTAATTGCTCTAGGGGATCACTCCTTGGAATGCCTCCCAGGGGTAGCTCCCGAAGGTGAGGTCAGAGCCTGCAATTTTACTGTTTGTGGGTCCCTTTTCTTCACACCAGACCTGTGCTTTCCATTGTGTTACTGGTGTTTCTTTAGAAGTCAGTTGATTTCCCAATCATTACTAGTATGTGTGAATGGATTTTGTTTGAAGTTGAATGTTCGGTATCTCTGTAGCCTGAGGCGTAGAAGTTAGTTTGGTCTAGACTGGTAGGTTAGGTTGATTGTTCTGTTGGGCCTCATGTTTAGCCTGGACAGAGTGCACCACATCGTCCTGTCATGCTGTGCTCTGTAGGCAATGTACTGGATGCTGACAAACTGGGGAAATGGGAATGGTCTTCTGAGAAGGAGGAGGACAAGGACACTGAGGAGGAAGATGTTCTCCTTGTGCATAGCAGAGCTCAGATGTTTCAGGATCTGCAAGTTAGACAGGAACTCATTGACATTCATCTCCCATTGATGAGAACTGGGTACAGCAGACCATTATGGAATATAAACAGCTTTTGGTCATGATGCCACTATTTGGTTTGCACTGTAGAGCCTTAAGTATAGTCTCTAATCATTTTGTTCGTGTACACTTTTGGTAACTGAATAAAAGCTCACGTTTGGAATTGCCCAATCACTTGTCTGTATGGGATGTTCCTCCACTGGACAATGACAGGCTGTGGATGTCCATTGGGTACTGGAGGCAGAGTAGCCTCCAGTGGAAGTGTACATTGACTTCCAGGCTGAAAAATAGCCCCAGACAGAAATCATTCTGCCTCTGTTGTCTGTTTGCAGCCTGAACCCAGGATTTTGTCCAGTATTTTAGACGTTAGAAAAGTCCAGGGTCTTGTCCAGTATTTTAGATGATAGGAATTTTTGCTCAATGCTACAACTGCAATATTGTAATATCACTTGAAGAACTTTCAAACAAAGCCACATTGTTTCCACTGTATAGCCAGCGTAGATGACACTCACTCACTCATACAACACCATTCTCTCACTCTATTCACTTTAAACCACCACACGACACAGTTTACCTGTCCTTAGCTACACCCTATTTAGACAACCTTTGTAAATCCCTGCTGCTCTGCCTCCAGTACCCAATGGACATCCACAGCCTGTCATTGTCCAGTGGAGGAACATCACATACAGACAAGTGATTGGGCAATTCCAAACATGAGCTTTTATTCAGTTACTAAAAGTGTACACGAACAAAATGATTAGAGGCTATAGTTAAGGCTTTACAGTGCAAACCAAATAGTGGCATCATGACCAAAAGCTGTTTATATTCCATAATGGTCTGCTGTACCCAGTTCTCATCAATGAGAGATAAATGTCAATGAGTTCCTGTCTACCTTACAGAGCCCAAAACGTTTGAGCTCTGCCATGCACAAGGAGAACATCTTCCTCCTCAGTGTCCTTGTCCTCCTCCTTCTCAGAACACCATTCCCATTTCCCCAGCTTGTCAGCATCCAGTACATTGCCTACAGAGCACAGCATGACAGGATGATGTGGCGAACTCTGTCCAGGCTAAACATGAGGCCCAAACAACTTCAGCAGCATCATTGTCTGCTCAACTCAATCCTGGGCAAAGCAAATAATTAACACCATTGTGACAAATTATATTTATGACGACTTATGCTTGATAAGTATAAATTGTATTCTAGATGAATAATTATATTATTCAAAAATAATTGGATGTTAATTTATTTAAATTGATATAAATGCTAAACTTGTCAATGATAAGTTACCATACAATGAATGCCAACAACATTGTCTTTCAAGGTCAGATGATGTTAAGCCATCAGACCAGCAATTACAGGTGGTACTTAAGTATCTTTTGTCTTGATGCATGATACCAATGAATATTTCTGGAAAAGGGAGCAATATGACCTCAAACATTTGATCAGTGTTTCAGTATGCTGTAGCAAATAGCAAAATGAATTATCTACAGTAAAATGTTGACCCAGTCCTTGACATCCACGTCCAGTGAATGAATAAAAAAAAGTGTCTTACCAATTATCTTCTTGTTTTTATACAACTAAACTCTGAACAAAATTGATGTTGATATTTTCACATGACATATTTTAGGGTGTATTTTCGATTTCTCATTTGTAAATCTTACTGATAATATTTCACTCAGGAGAATTAAATTGAAATTTGAGCATGTTAATTGAGTGTTCTGTATCAGACATCTATAAAAGAGACAATTGAACAATAATTGCAGTGATCTGCTGTGGCTTTTTAATATAGTCCTCTTCAAAATCTATTTTAGTGAGATCTCAAAGGGATTATTATTTAGTAGTTCTATCTCTGTGCGCTGAGTTTGTAATAGTATCACATAACATTAATGTAGGCCACTGACTTGCCAAGTAATTAACATAGCTGATCCAAAATCTGATTATACCTGTATCACTTTTTGTAGTGCCCAGTAGTTCCAACATAGCTAAAATAAAGTATTTGTTAAGGACAGGGAGTGAGATGTTCTCCTCACCTCTTGGTTGTCATGATGTGTGTTAGAGGAAGTGTTTTCAACCCCTCTGAGCTTTCTTACTTCAGTAAAAAAACAAGAAGCAGGCTTTCTACTAAGTTTAAGTCAGAAGAAAAGAGGAATATTTCTTCTTGCAGCACTCTGGAATGTAAATGCAATGGACACATTCACTCTCTTGCACAGAGGCACAAACTTAAGTAAAAATGGATTTTAGACCATAGAACATGCGGCCACATTTTAATAGAATATAAGAAGCAAATCACATTCAAATTGAGACATTTAAGGTCTATACAGTGTAGGCCTGGATGGGCTTCCTCTCATGGTTCTTTAAAGAAGAGTGGAAGTTTCTGCATTTCCAGACACGATGATGGCTAAGTGTCCGGAAAGCTAATCTTTTCAGGTGAAAATGAACTGTCAAACTCTTTAAGCAGAGTTCTGCCTAATTAGCTGGAGAAATTGTCTATCTTGTCCTGTTTCTCTCCATATTTACTGATTTAATTCTGGCTTATTGGGGTAATAAGAGTCATTTTGTGTAGCCAATTTAAATGACATGATCAATACTTTTACTCACCATCCTGAATGATTCAATTAAAAGCCAATGGCATACGAGATGTTTAGTTAGCTCACTTCACTGGATTGCATTACAGAGTGATGCCAACAGTGTGGGTTCAATTCCTGCATCTGCTAACGTTACCATGAAGGTTCCACATTCTTAAATTTAGCCCTGAGTTGTGGTGACCCTCAGGTTAAACTACAACCACCAGTCCCTGTAATGAAAATGATTCTCTGGGGCTATGGTGCAATATGCTTTGGGATATCCAAAGTCATGAAAGTTGTTACAAAATTATAGGTGATGACAGTCTTTGTTACAACCAGACTCCGGGAGAAGGTTCCCCAGTCATCATGATTCATATGATCACACCCATGTTGCTACGCTCTTGAGTGAAGAAGGAGAAATTGGCTTTGCTTCCATATTCAACTCTGTCCCACCTTGGTTGGTCTTAAGAAGGTTAACTTAACTCAAGGGATCCCTTCACTTGTGGAAATTTTTCCAGTTCCAAAGTATTTATGTTTTAAAGGGAGCCAATTTAGCTAGACTTCCTGGGTTAAAGAGAGTCAGTTTATTAGTGGCTAGAACACAGAGAAGAATAATGAAACACAACATATGTGCACATAGATTCAAAATAAGAAGTGAGGAAACACATAAGAGTTAGTGAGAAAAAAATCATAAAAATCAGTCTTTGGCGTGTTTGTGAGGAGTAGATGGTGAAATGTTATTGCCGTTAAGTAGGGAGGTTCCAACACCTCTGACCTTTGCAGTTGGGCAGTCAGGCAGTTGATTCAGAAATTCTTGATTTTCCAATTTATCCTGCTTCCTCTTCAGCAGTGGTTGTGCAGAATTGTGACTTAGTTCCATCAGATAGTGAAAGAGAGAGAGCCCTTCCTCTCTTCCTGTCACTGAAGAGGTGCCTAGCAGATGTTCTTCAGCTGTGACCTGCACACCATACACTAAACTCATGGGACTAGAACCCCAGACTAACCTGCACGGATTTGGGCTTCAACTGGGATTTTTAATCTCTTCTCTTGTGCATTACTGGAAGGCAAGAACACAACAATGGCTTTCACCAAAAACTGTTTCTTTTTCTATCCCGTTTCCTTTCTACGGCCTGGGATATTCCTCACAGGACATAGTTTCTACTGAGATGGTAATTGATTTCCATCAATTGGGTCTAGGCCCAAAATCTCAGCCTTCCTGCTCCTCTGATGCTGCTTGGCCTGCTGTGTTCATCCAGCTCTACACCTTGTTATCTCAGATTCTCCAACATCTGCAGTTCCTACTATCTCTGAAACAATTCCTAGACAGCTTCTAGGTGTGAAATACTATGGTCTCTCTTGGGACGAAGTATAATCCACACAGGAATTTTCCAGACAGTCACTGAATTACTTTCTCAGAAATTTTGTTCCCAGCTATGTTTTTGGCTTATCCTCTCTTTTTTTGAAAAGAGAAAGAACTATCACATTCAAAAGACCAATATGTCCATAAGTATATTGTGTTGACAGTCCATTGTCTTATACATCAATGATTTCTCTATAGTGTGGAGCTGGAGGAACACAGCAGCAGGAAAGCTGACGTTTGGGTCTGGGCCCTTCTTCAGAAAATGATTTTCTAAAGAAGGGCCCAGACCCGAAACGTCAGCTTTCCTGCTCCTCTGATGCTGCCTGGCCTGCTGTGTTCCTCCAGCTCCACACTGTGTTATCTCAGACTCCAGCATCGGCAGTTCTTACTATCTCTGAATGGCTTCTTTAAGTTAGGTTTTAGGCTCAAAGATAGTCATTCTAGGGTTCCATAGATTTTAAAGTTTTGGTCAGAATACAAACAAGGGAAGATATGAATTCTACAGAGGGTTTTTGTCTTGGCATGTCCATTCAAGTGAAGACCCCACCTGTGAGCATTTACATTTTAAGAACTTCACAGAAGCATGTTCAGACATAAGTTAATAACTGAAGATCACCTGACAATTGATGTTCACATCAGGCCAAGGTAAATTCTCCCAATGTCACCTTGTTCTTTTATTCTAACATAATACTTTATCATCTCCACACGCTCACAGCCATATGAGACCAGCATAACACACTTACCATCCACATAAATAGCACAGTGTACTAAAAACTGGGTAAGTTATGTTACTTCATTTTAATTAACAGCAGTGTTCCGCAGGGATCGGTGCTAGGTCCACTGCTGTTTGTCATTTTTATAAATGAGAATGTCGGGAACATGGTTGGTAAATCTGCAGATAACACTAAAATTGGTGGTATAGTGGACGGTGAAGAAAGTTATCTAAGATTACGAGTAGCTGGGCCTGTGGGCCAAGAAGTGGCAGATGGAACATAATTTAGATAAATGCAAGATGTTGCATTTTGGTAAGACAAACCAGGACAGGGTTTACACCGTTAGTGGTAGGGCCCTGTGGAGTGTTGTCGAACAGCAAGACCCTGGGGGGTTGGGTACACACCTCCTTGAAAGTGGTGTCACGAGTAAACAGGGAGGTGAAGAAGGCATTTAACATGATTGCCGTCAGTGGTCAGAGCATGGAGTACAGGAGTTGGGATGTCATTTTGCGGCAATATAGGATATTGGTGAGGCTGCTTTTGGAGTACTGCATACATTTCTGGTCGCTCTGCAAGAGGAAGGAAATTGTTAAGTTGCAAAGGTGACAGAAAAGATTTTCAAGGACGTTGCCAGGACTGGAGTGTTTGAGTTGTAAGGAGAAGCTGGATAGTCCCTGGGACTTTTTTTCCTGGAGCATAGGAGGTTGAGGGGTAACCTCAGAGGTTTATAAAATCATGAGGAGCATAGATGAGGTGAATAGCAAAGGTTTATCGCCTAAGGTCAGGGAATTCAAAACTAGACGGCATAGTTTTAAGGTTAGAAGAGAAAGATTTAAAAGGGCCATGAGGGTCAACATTTTCACACAGAGAGTTGTTCGTACGTTGAATGAACTGCCACAGGAAGTGGTTGGTACAGTTCCGATATTTAAAACACATTTGGACAGGTACATGAATAAGAAAGGTTTGTAGGGATATGGGTCAAACAGAAGGCAAATGGGACTCACTTTTGAAAACCCGGCCGGCATGGATGATTTGGACTGAAGGCCCTGTTTCCCTGCTGTATGACTATAACTCTATAAACCCCACGTCATTCGGTAGATTGTTTGTTTCTTGGTAATACAAAGGAGGTCACATGAAGACAAATGAAAATGTTTCATTCTGAAATGGATTAACTATCTTTGAAAGACACTATATTATCCACAATGGGTGAATTGTTACTTCAACACCAGAAGTCTAAATGTATCTTCCTGTTTCTCTTTGTATGCGCCGGCAATCCAGATGTAAGGAACTTGGCTCAAACAGGCATAAATGTCCCACAGAATCATTCTAAATGTTTACTGAGATGTCAAGGCATAAAGACTTCTTTTATGCCTCGAGCAAACTTAGTATTTAATTTAATTGCATTTAATTTCAAATGGTTACTTACCTTTGAAAATATTCTTCCAGCGGTCAGTAGTGCAGTCATTGTGCCATTACATTTTGGGGATGAAAAGAATTCTCTTAGCAGTTCCTCATGCTTTTCTATCACAGCAGGTATATTTCAAAAAGTTAAACAAAGAAACTTTGAGAACCAAGGACTCTTAAACAGTTATATCATATACGATAATGTCAATCGCCACCATGGTAGTGTGAAATTTGACCTTTGTGAGCTATTCTCTGACATTAATTGGTGTAGAATAATCAATTCATGACATTTCTATTTTCTTGTGAGAGAAGATGGAGTGGGAATAGTACTTGATTTCCCATAGCCAATTGTGTATGATCAGGGATGAGGCTGCTTGGCCTGTTGTGTTCATCCAGCCTCGTGCCTTGTTGTCTCTGTGTATGATCAGGGTATACTGTGAAATCCTTCTATCTGGATAAAGTTATGTATAGTGAAAGTCAGGGACAGAGTGTTGACTATGGCAAGTTTGTGACAGAATCAGATGAGTCGTCCAATGAAGCCTGTCTTAACATCAGGAGAAACTTGCTCTATGTCTTAGGATCTTGACAAGCAGTGAAGGAAGGTTTACGCTAGGCTGTAGCAAGTTGCAATTAAGGGGAATTATTGCTTGTAAAACACCTCGTTAACAACACAACTCACCTCATTAATATTCAGCTTCCTCTCTTACTAAACGTGCTGAACAATTTAGACATTCAGTAAATACGACATGGAAATCAAACTGGATACCTGCAAATTCAACTCCTCTCTTGCTCTGAAAAGTCCTGTGTTGCCTAAGGCGAAACAGAATCTCAGGACATGATCCACAGTATCAGCTGCTCACATCCCTTGATGATGGACAATCACATCCAGCATTTGCCAACCCCTCAATGACCATTATGGCACCTTCCAATCCACTTAGAGGCCACTCTAGAAACAGATTTGCATCTCAGGGCACACCAACAACTAGCACTGAAAGAATATGGCCAGGACATTGCACAGACAGGGACCAGCTCACAGATTGAACCAGGCTGTATCTCAGGGCTCCTCACCTGCTTTTTTACTGCTTGCTCACTTAGCCGCTACCTGCACACTCAGCATCCATGTCTTACCTTGCTATACCATGCCTGTTAGCATCTTAGTGATTCAACCAGAGACAAAGTCTCTCAGAACTGTCATACTAACATACTTTTTAGCACAAAAACATAGTCAGGCTGTTTGCCATGTTCAGAGACAAAAGAAAAACTGCAGATGCCAGAAGCCAAGCAAGCCCAACATCATCTGGATGAAGGGTAATGTCAACATTTCAATTATTATCCTTCTTCAGGACTGGATGTGAGGTCGAGAGAGCTGCAGATAAAGGGGTGGGGGGAGTAGCAGAATGGTGGTGATGGATGGACACCGGTAGTAGGTGCCACCTGGTTGGTCGATGGAATGGATGAATCCGATTGGTGGCTGGAAGGAGGATCAGAAAGTGGAATGGAAGGGAGGAGGTGGGGCTGGGAGGGGAGGCGGGGAATGGGTGGTAAGGTTATTTGCAATTGGAGAACTCCTTGTTGAGTACTCTGTGCTGTAGGGTGCCTAGCCGGAAGGTAAAGAGTTTTGCTTCAAATTTGCATTCTGAGTCATTGCAACACTAGAGGAGCGCGAGGATGGGCAAGTCGGAGGGGAAGTGTGGGGGAGGGGTGTCAGGAGTTAAAATGGGCAGTGACCAGGAGGTTAGGTTGGCCATTACAGACCAGGCAAAGATGCTCAGCGAAACGGTCACCTAGTCTACATTAGGTCTCACCGACGTGAAGAAGACTACATCAGGATCACCGGAAGCTATAGAATAGGTTGGAGGAAATGCAGGTGAAGCTCTGTCTCACTTGGAAGGGCTGTTTAGACCCCTGAATGGAATGTGTGGGCAGGTATTGCATCTTTTACGGTTACAGGAGAAGGTACCGGGCAGGTTGGAGTGGTTGTTGGGGAGTGTGGCACAAACGAAGGCATGGCGAAGGCAATGGTCATTGCAGAAGGCAGAGAGGAGAGGGGAGTAAAAGATGTCCTGGGTGGTGGGGTCTAATTGGAGTTGGCAGAAGCGTTTGAGGATGATACTTTGGATGTGGAGGCTGATGGGATGGCAAGTGAGGACAAGGGGGACCCTAAATTTAATATGTTTGGAAGGAAGGTTGATTAAGAGCTGTGGAGAGGAGAATGGACAAGGCATGCTGGACAGCTGTCTGGACGACAATGCGGGGGGGAAAGTGCATTGTTTGAAAAAGGCAGACATCCAGGATGCTTGGGAAAATGTTATGTTTGATGTGCGTCAGTAACAATCTCTCCGGGGTGGGAGTCACAGTGGTATGGGAGGAAGAGTGTGGACACTGTCAATATGAGCAGCACACCAAAACTAAATCAACATATGAAAGCTGCCTGAATAACATACACACCGAACTTGTATTCAACCAAATAACCATATCAGGAAGCGATTTTGGGCTACTCTTCAGTCCAATAAAGGACGTGATCCACTGTCAGTCCTCGTACTTTGAATTATGGTACAGGCTTGTCTACAATCATTCATTAGCTGGGGATGCTCATTATCATTGGATCTGTCTAACAATAGTCTGGGGAGTGGTCAATGGGCTTCCGTGAGGCAGACAATAGTGCTGCTGAAGATGCCTTTTCATAGATTGGGCCAGTCGTATTGGGCAGGGGGGAGGGAGTGGGGTGGGTGGGGTGCGGGGGAGGGGTTGGGGGTTGGGTGTTGGTGGGGGTGGGCTCTCTCCACTCCAGTCCAGACAGAGTGTGCCACACCATCCTGGCATGCTGTGTTCTGCATAATTGGAGCAGGATACAAGGTGATGCTGAAGAGCTGGGGAATATAAGCAATCGTCTGAAGAGAAGGGTGTAGGCATTAAGCTGGGGAAAGCTCTCCTTTTGGATGAAGAGCTCAACTGCATTGGACCCTATAAGGCAGACAGCGCCTGATTAACACTTTGTTCCAGGATATAGTAGCAGGGAAGACAATCATGGACTGTCAGGGTAAAAATGCCAACACTTGGTTTGTATTGTGGGGTGAACTGAAGTTTGCATTCATTTTCTCTGTGCTCCTTTTTGCTAGCTATCAATAAAAACTTCAGTTTGGACTTGTCCAAATTCTTGCCTGTATGTGATGTTCCCTTAATGGATAGTGGCAAGATATGGGGGACTACTGGGCAATGGGAAAAGAATATTGGAGATTCAGACAGGGTCTTCAGACAGGTAAACTATGTGGCATGGGATTTTAATGGCAGCCAAGGTGAGACAATGGGTTTGTATGTGTGAGGGAGCATCAGCTACATTGGCCATGTGCTGTGGACAGCATGGCTACTGTGTAACTATTGTGCCATTATGCTGCCAGTGAGGGGCAACACTGGATTAACAACACTTGCCCAGGTGCACAGCATCTTCCTAAAGATGGTACTGAGGCAAGAGAAACTCATCTTTTAACAGATATCCAGTGGACAGCAAGTGGTTCTGGAAACAGCGTGGGTGGTCCCTGATATGATCCCAAAAAAAAGCAACTCCCACTGAGCCAAAAAAGAACCAGAAGATTCAGGCCATTTTGTGGGATTGGTGTTAACCCGTTTATCTGTTAAATACCATTTTAGGGGGAGTAGTTGAATGCCAACACACCCCACCCATCCCCCTCGCATCAGGCTTGCTGTAACTCCTTCCCCATTGTTGTTTCATTTTACAAAGCATACATGGAAACAAAATTGATGCTGTCAGGAACTGAAACGTATTGGAGAAAGTTTGAACTAATCCATCATGCAAGAAGTAAAAACAACTTTTGAATCAATAATTGATGACTTGTGACACACAATTGCTTACACTGTCACCTGAAATTGTCTCTTTCCTGTTCCAAAGCATTAAATACATTCAGATGAAGAAACAGGTGAAAAGAACATTAAAAAAAGTTCTCCATCAAGGATACCTTTGAACAAAAAATGATGGAGTTTGGGTCCATTGTATTTCCTGAGACATTTTCAGTATCTTGCTTTTCAAGAAGACTGTGGTACAATCATGTAGGTTGTGTTACTGAACTGACATACAAGAGACCATAGAATGATAATTTAGAGAATGTGAGCAGAAATCCCACATTGGCAGTTTGAAAATAATCTGGATGTATGAGTAATTATAACACCCTGACTGTCCTAATACTTTACCAAAGTCCTTCACAGTAGGAACTCTGCCATTATGACCTTGTCCACACCAATCTGTTTGACACTTTAACATCCTGTGAATTGGCCTAACAAATCGTTTTGTTCTTTGTGTAACTAGAGATTAGCAAAATGTGCTGGCCTTTCCATGGAGACCCAAGGATAATCTTTATAAAAATATATAAAATTAGTCCTAAGTGATACCATATATCCACCTCAGCAAGCAAATAGGGTATTAAATTGATTATTAAGTGAGCTGAAGAGATGACAGAGCTGAATGAAGTACTGCAGGTGTGGGGGCATGGGTGGCAGGGATGGTTACATCACTTGGGTAGGTTGCAACAAAAGACAATGGCAAAGATATGGAGGGATTTGGAGACAAAGGAGAACTTTATCTTGAAACATTAGCTGACCAACAGCCAATGAAGGACAGTGAGCACATTAGTGATAAGTAAGCAGGACTAAGTGCTGGATAAGGTATAGCCAGCAGAATTTTGGAAGAGTGGAAATTATGGATAATTGTTACCAGGAGAGCAGTGAGGAAAACATTGATTATTTATATCTGGAGGCAGAGTAATAGATGAAGATACCAGCAGAAGATGTACAAAGACAGTTAATGTTATGAAGGTAGAAGCAGAGGAGGGTTTTTTTTCCCCCTGCTGGGCAACATTTGAGGTTAGAAGAAAAGCTTGATGTTTGATTAGATACTGAAACTGTGCACTGGTTCAACCTGAGACCCACATTGTGTAACAAGAGATATAGCTACAAAACTGAAACCCATTCTAGACCAGCAACCCCTCGAAGTGTGAGATCATAGAATTGTACACTTGCTTGTTTCTGTTTGTAGCTGTCCCTAGAGTTGGGTTTTATCCAATTGTGTGCCTTTTTGTAAATAAAATATTAGTTCATTTGTCATAAAGGAAATAAGATCCATTATATATTTGTGCTAAATCTGAAGTGACAATTTTAAAATTCATTTCCACAAAAGCTCTTTTGTTAATTATCCTCTCCTGAGACACAGGCGTTGCTGGCTGTCAGCATTTATTGCCCACCTCTAGTTGCCTTTGAGAAGGCAGTGGTGCACAAGGGCAAAGCCCAACCCTTCTCCAGATTGTTAACAAATCAAAATGGTTTCGTCAGAGTCACCTCCAGGAGTTTGAGATCCTCAAGCCCTCTTCTCTGGTTCTTGGCAGTCAATGCTGTGGGAGACAGAAATTATAATTTACTGGTGTAATTTCATTAGTTGGCATTAATTAAAGAGTAAAGAAAACTAGACTTTCTTCAGGATGATTCTAATATGGGTGATGGAATTTGAGGAAAGAAGGCGGGAGGGGTGAACAGCTGAGTTAGCGTGGAGAGGAACGAAGCAAGATCGTTCTAATCTAATGAGCTACATTTTGAACTTTGTGGCATTTACCATGTAAATTAGCATAAATATACGTGTGAACTTCCGTTCCAAGCAATGGCCAGTTAGATAATTGAAGAAAGAGAACAAAGGTCAAGTCCATTGGTTTCCTAACTTGTCCTCAAACTGACATTACAAAAGGTCTGACTCACAATTGAGTAACAGTGATGTGCAACTTGTCCAGTTTATTCCACACCAGATAAGCTGTTTCCCTGCTTCCAGTTATTTTGTGTTGCTTTCTGAATTGGCAGCACCACATTATTCATTAATGTCATGACAAAATGAAAAGGGCAGGAATGTATATTAATACACAACTTACTCATTACCACCAAACTGCAGCTTGCTGGCTGTCAAATGTTATTGATGAAACAACTTGGTGAAAGGCTGTAGATCACTTATTTAGTCAAATTTATTGCAATAGAAATGGAATACTTTAAAATTGCAATACCTTGCACTGGCGCTGCTTTTCCACCTTGTCTGTGTTTCATGACTTTGCTTTTCTAAAGACAAAACCATTGTCCCGCAATGTCAATTCCAAGATGATGTACAATCTAATTCATTTTATTAATTACCAAAGGTAAAGATAGTACAACATTTATTCCTGTCCACAGAATAAAAAAAACAAACTCCAGATTATGAATATTATTACATACTTCATTACGTACAAACCATTGGAACAGAAATAACCCTTTCAGCCTTTAAATGCTGTTCAAAGACACCATAGCTAATTCACATCTTAACTCCATACCTTAGCTCCATACTCTGACAGACATTTTTGTAACAATCTTATCAATTATGGGTTTCAAATTAATGGCCAGGATTTTGAAGTCAGTAACAAGGCAAGTATGCTTAGCATTGACCTCAAAAAAAGCCTTGCTGAGAGATCTAGCAATCTCTGTGATGGGAAATGTCCATCTTTAGTTGTGAGTCAACCAACCAGAAAATGAAAAACATTACATCACACAATGTTCTCTTAAAAATTTAAGATGGGATAAAATAAAGAATGGAACATGCATACATGATGAAAATAACATCTGATATATCGCAGAAAATGTTTTCTTAAATTTTTTAAGACTCTTGTGTAAGAGTCTTAAAAGGAAATACCAGAAATGTTCAGTTGGTTAAGCAATGCCTGTAAGAGAGAGAAAGAAAGTAAATATTTCAGATAAGTTCAATAACCCTTCATCAGAGCATTATCATCAGCTCATCCATGTGTAGCTTTAACTCCTTCTTTCTCCGCAGATAGTGTCTGATCTGCTGAGCGTTTCCAGCTTTTTCAGTTCTTATTTCAGAATTCCAACATTTGCGGCATTCTGAATTTTGATTGGTGTTTAGTAGCTAACTATCCAGTAACTAATCATAATGGAGACATTTAAACAACGTTTTAGAAATGTGAAATTATTTTTCTCAGGTTCAATTTGTTGTTGAACAATATTTATAACTTCACTTTGCTTTTGGAAAATGCAGTCACACATCATTGAACTTTTCAATAAGATTTCTTCTCAGTGATCTAAGGGTAGTAAAGGGGTAGTTTTCATCATGTTAACTGATCTCACAGACTGCAGTCTATGTGGTGGACAAGGTTGCAGGTCCTCTGCATAGCATACAGTAGAGCACCGAGTGACAGACTGTAACTTAAGGATTTCAACATTAATATTTGCTGCACTAAATTCAGAAGCTGTAATCAAACATAATAAGAGCAAACATTCCAGTACTCTGTCCAACACCCTGCAAAATCTGAACCATTACTCAGCGAACAGTCACTGTTTTGTTTGTGAAAGTTCCACACCTCCGTCACCCATCGCATATAGAAATGCTTCCTGACTTCTCTCCTCAATCGCTTGACTTTAATGTTAGGTTCTGTCACGTTCTGTTGGAATTCCCTATCAGAGGAAGAAATTTCTCTATCTTATTTATAAATCATTTCAAAATTCTTTTAAAAAATCAATCATGCTTTGTTACACCTTCTATTTTCCTAGGAATACAAATCCAGTTCTTCTGTTTTTATAATCTATCTATTAGCAGCACTGATAATAATCTGGTCCGTCTACTCGGCATTTTTTTCAAAGTATGGTGCATAGTGTCCGGAAGTAGATTATAATATGCATTACTTCAGTGCATTTCATGGCTTTGGCAAAACCTTGCACCTTATATATTCCAGTACTCCAGATAAAAAGGTAAGCATTCTGTTCGTCTTCTTGCTGATTAATTTCTTTTACATCATGACTACATTTCAGTGAACTGTCTGCATGGGCACCTACATGTCTTCGTATCTCCAGTCATGAGATAGGAATGCAGATTTCTCCGACAAACAGAATGGATACAAGTTCAATTAGTATTTTTAAATCGGAGATGAACAAATTCTTGCTAGAAAAAATTATAACAAAATGCATTGATCTACTTTTTTGGTCCATCACACAAATTTGGATTGAAATTTGTTGGAGAGGCATTAATAAATCAAGTTTGCTTGACTCACTTAGTTTATTAATGCCTCTCCAAATTTTCTACAACATAAGGGAAGGCGATGGTTTAGTGGTATTATTGGAGATTATTAATCTAGAAACTCAGCTCGTGTTCTGGGGACCTGGATTTCAATCCAGCCATGGCAGATTATGAAATATGAATTTTTTAAAAATCTGGAAGTAAGAATACACTGAAGACTATTAAACCATTGTCGATTGTCAGAAAAACCCATCTGTCACACTACTGTCTTTTAGGGAAGGAAATCTGCCATCCTCACCTGGTGTGGCCTAAATGTGACTCCAGGCCCACAGCAGTGTGATTGACTCTCAACTACCCTCTGAAATGTATAGCATGCCACTGTACCAAATCGCTATGAAGTCTCAACAAACAAGTAAAAACAGATGGACTGCCTGGCATTAACGTAGGCACTGGAAAAGGCAACAGCAGATACAGCCCCAGCGACCTTGCAAAGTTCTCCTTACTAACATCTGCGGGTGAGTGACAAAATTGTAGGAGCTGTCTCTCAGACTAGTCAAGCAAAGGCCTGACATAACCATTCTCACCAGAATCAGACCTGACATACAATGCACCAGACACCACCATCACCATCTCTGGAAATATCCTGTCCTGTTGGCATGATAGACCCAGCAGAGATGGCAGCCAAGTGGTATACTGTCAGGAGGGAGTTGCCCTGGGAGGCCTCAACATGATGTTCCCTCCATCATAAGGTCACCCATGGGGATATTCACTGATGATTGCACAATGTTCAGTACCATTCACAGCTCCTTGGATATTGAAGCAGTCTGTGTTCAAATGCAACAAGTTCTGGACAATATCTAACCTTGGGCTGAAAAGTGGCAAGTAACTTTCAGACCATACACATGCCAGGCAAGACATCTCCAATAAGATACAATCTAACCACTGTCCCTTAACATTCAATGGTGTTACTATCACGGAATCCACCACAATGATCATCCTGGGGGTTGCCATTGACCAGAAACTCAACTGGACTTGCCAAATAAACATAGTGGCTGCAAGAAGGACACAAGCAGCAGATATATGGGAACACCATCACCTTCATGTTCTCCCCCCAAGCCACTCACCATCCTGACCTGGAGATATATCACCATTCCTTCACTGTTGCTGGGTCAAAATCCTGGAATTTCCTCCCTAATGGCATTGTTGCAGCAGTTCAAGAAGGCAGTTCACAACCACCTTCTCAAGGGCAGGTAGGGACAGGCAATAAATGCTGGCTGGCCAGCGATGCTCACAACTCAAAAAAAGAGTGAAAAACAAAGCACATCAGAGGTTAGGAGTACTGCAGCAAGTAACTCCCCAAAGCCTGTCCACCACCGACAAGGCACAAGTTGGGAGTTTGATGGAATACTCCCCACTAGCTGGATGGGTGCAGCTCCAACAACACGCAAGAAGCTTGACACCATCCAGGACAAAGCAGTACATTTGATTGACACCACGCCCTCAAACAGCCACTCCCTCCACCACTGAAATCAATAGCAGCAGTGTGTACTGTCTACAAGATGGTCTGCAGAAATTCACCGAAGATCCTTAAATGGCATCTTCCAAATCCACAGCCACTTCCATCTAAAGAGACAAGGTCAGCAGATACATGGAAACGCTACAACCTGCAAGATCCCCTCCAAGCCACTCACCATCCTGACGTGGAAATATATTGCCATCCCTTCACTGTCACTGGATCAAAATCCGGGAATTCTATTCATAATGGCATTGTGGCTTACCACCACCTTCTCAAAGACAACTAGGAATAGGCAATAAATGCTGGCACAATCAGTGACACCTGAGTCCCATGAATGCATTTTAAAAGAAAGCACCAGACCTTGTATCATTGGCAAACCTGGCTCGAAAATCTCGAAGAGCATAAATATGCAAACTCAAGCCAGTTTGAAACAGGATAGCTAAGTGGACAATATGTTTTAAATAAGACAAAAACGGGTGTCAACATTCAGATTCTTTGTAGTCTGCCAGAGTGTGATGTGTTGTTTACCTAAACTGACCACATCCCATCCCTCAGTCAAATTCATTGTGCCTACCTGGCATCCTGGCCTCACACACCTACAAACCATCCAGATTAAACAATGCAGAAACAAGCGCTGTGAATGAGCTTAAATCTTCAGTACCAGTCCTAAAGCACCACACATATTGTCACAACATTCCAGTCTCTAAGACCAAGAGTTAATACTTGTTCTGAGTTTTGACAATATCTTTTGCAATCTACAAAATCTCAGAGCCATTATCTACAGCACACCTACAGCAATCAAGATAATTCTGATAGTCAACATAATGCAACCCCCTAAGACACAGGACCAAAAGGTACTGATGCAGTTGAATTCCTTCCATGGTTCAGATCGTTGACGAAGTACCAAAATAGTAAAATCTATATGCACCTCAGTATTTATAATGCAGGTACAAGCTTGTCGGTTTATAATTTCAATATAATCTTTCATTCAATTTTACCGTTCTTTAAATATCCTGTTTAATACTTCTGTGTTACATGTTGAATTTATTTGTCTATTTTTGTTAATATAAGGTTTTGTTTTATCTGATTACTCAGCCTTTATATTAATTTTTCAATGTAAATTTCACTGCAGTTCAGCCTTTAGGTTCTGGGTGTGCTTCTTAAATGAAATACCATCATTATTATTACATAGCCCTTCTTTTGTTATGTAAATCACTGATAAAAATAAATAATAATTGAAACCTACTTCAGATTCCTGTGGATCACCAGAAATCTGCGTTGTTGTTATTTGCAGGTCCTTGCCATGGACTCTGAGGTACTTTAGCTATCTTGTTCCAAAGATTGACTGTTCATACATATCAGACAACACTCAGCCACATTCCAACAATGCTGACAATGTTTCTACACCTGATGTATGAACTTATCATTTCTCTTTGAGATGTTAATGCATTACTGCAATGACATTTGTAACATTTCTAACATTTTCTGTTTTTAGCACTGAGTCAGATTGTTGTTTGAAGCAGTTAACTGACAAACCATGAATTAATTTATCTTGAACTTTTTTTCATTGGTCTCTGGGGAAAAAGAAGCTAGACGAGATGAAAAGTTTGAATTACGGTTTCCAAGGCTCACACATTTCCTACTGATTGAAAATATTGCATGGCAGTACTGTAAAGACCCATCACAAGCAGATAAAAAGAGTCTCTGTATTACACATCCCGCAGGACATAGGTAATTTATGCCCAAAATGGTATTTAATTCAAAAAACCAAATCTTCCTCAAATTTCTCTTTAAAAGTCAATAGCATACTGTGTGACAAAAACTTTCATGACCCAGTTCAATCAGCAACATATTAAAATATAATCTAAAATAAATGTTAAAATCAGAATATTAAAATAAAGACTAGAGCACAGGTATCTCAAAGGACTATGGCCTGCAGGAGGTTACTGAAATAAGGAGGAGCAACACTATGGAATGATTTGAAAAGAGGATAGGGAACTTAAATTTGAGAAACTAGTGAGCTTACATCCAAATTGGGTCAGCATGCACAAAGACATGGGTTAATTAGACTAGGTGCAAGTTAAGATTTAGGCAGCAAAGTTGAGATGCTCAAAATATGGAAGGCCAGCCAGAAAGACTTTGCAATAACCAAGTACAAAGGTAATAAATGCACAGGTGATTATTTCAGTGGAAGATGAGCACATATTGGAGCCAAGTGCTGCTGAGGTAGAAGTGAACAGTCTTAAAAATAGTGCAGATATGTTGTCAAAAGTTCACCTTTGAGTCAAATGCAAAAGCAAAAAGAAAGCCTCACATCTTTAAAGTCAGATGTCACAGGACACGGATTATAGTCCAACAGGTTTATTTGAAATCACAAGCTTACGGAGCTCTGCTTCTTCGTCAGGTGAAGCCCTATAACCTGGTGTCATGTGATTTCTGACTTTATCCACCCACCCCAACACTGGCATCTCCACATCTCTTCTATTTCAGATCTTTAATGACTTTGGATGTCCCAAGGCACTTTATGGTCAATTACGTACATTTGAATTTTCTTTTGCGTAATATAGGAAACGTGGCAGCCAAATCATACACAGGAAACTCCTACAAATTCCAGTGTGATATGTACAAACTTTCTGTTATGTTGATTGCAGGAAGCCAAGATCATGAAAAATATTAAAGCAAGAAGTTCTGAAGAAGGGTCACTGGACTTGAAACATTAATTCTGTCGTCTTTCCACAGGTGGTGTCAACATGTTGAGTTTTCTCAGTAATTTGTTTTTGTTTCAGATTTCCAGCGTCCACAGTTCTTTCTTTTATAAATAGTATTGGTAAGCCTTGGTCAGTTGCCTGGAAGATGAATATTAGCCATAGAATAAAGATTGTAGTGGGGACCAAAGTAAATGATTTCCATCTTTCCAATATTTAGTAGGAAGAAATTTCTGTTCAACCAGTACTGGATGTTGGAGATGCCATCTGCTCTTTCAGGAGCTAATGATACTGATTCTCTAATTACAATTCAATAGATAGGAAAAAAATGTCATCCAAACTATATTCAGGGAACTGACATAAGAAGAGAATGACATGGTCAACTGTGTAATAAGTTGCAGAGAGCTGGTAAAGAATGAAGGAGAATTTTTTACTATCGTCATAGTTACATGTAATGTTGTTACAACCGAACGCATATAGGGAACCAATACCCCTCTTTTTTTAAATCCTCTCTCAGGTCAGTTGCAACAAATATTGCTTTTTCTTTTTTGTTTTGAAACTGTCACACTTTAATTAAAACACAGTTTGGTACAAAATGAACTAGCCAATTGATAAGGTTTACTCCAGGGAAAGGAAGAGGATTTTTTTGTAACCAACTATCCCTGAAAAGATCATAAAATCGCAACATCAAACATACACACACGAACTCTGATAATGGGCAGAATTTCCCACACCTTTAATGAAGTGGGCAATGGCAGGAAATGTGGGAAAATGCAGCAAAAATGATAACAATCAGAATTTCAATGTCAAGCTTCAGTTTCTTCCTGCTTCAAGTTTAAACAGCAGGTTCAGAATCTCACTATTGAGAGATGATGACCTTAATTCCATGCATTTGCAACTCATTATTAGCTAAATTCATCTCATTTCTATGAAACATTTAATTTTCTCCTCCTTCCCTGAGAAATTAAATGCTGCCAATTCCTGACATGAAAGTCAGGGTGTATTTAAAGGCAGTTAAAGTTATTTCTTAGCATTCATTCACTTTATGCCTTCTTGGAGTCTGCCATGCCTCTCAGGTTAGCATTGCTTTTTAACACAGAGGGCAATGGAGGCAGCCTGTCATCATTTAGAGCACTGAATAGTTAAGCCTTGGGAAAGCAGCCAACATATTCAAAAACCCCTCCCAACCCTGTTACATTCTTAGAATCCCTACAAATAGGCCTACAAATGTGGAAATAGGCCCTTTGGCCCAACAAGTTCACACTGACCCTCAGAGCATTCCACCCAGACCCATCCCTCAATAACCCACCTACTCTAAACATCCCTGAACACTATAGGCAATTTAGCATGGCCAATCCACCTAGCCTGCACATCTTTTGGACTGTGGGAGGAAACCAGAGCACCTGGTGGAAATCCACGCACACCTGGGGAGAATGTGTAAACTCCACACAGACAGTCACCCGAGGGTAGAATTGAACCCTGGCTCATGGCGCTGTGAGGCAGCCGTGCTAACCACTGAGCCATCGTGCCACCCCACTGCTCCAGCCTCCTCCGTCAGGCAGAAGATACAAACGTTAGAGAACACAGACAAAGATTCAAGAATATCTTCTTCCCCACTGTTATCAGACTTTTGAAACGACCCCACACATATTACAGTTGATCTTTCTCTGCACCTTCTCTGTAGCTGCAATGCTATATTGTGCGTTCTGTTCTATTATCTTAAAGTACTTATGTCAGGTATGATTTGCCTGAATGGTATGTAAAACGATACTATTCACTGTATCTCCGTACATGTGACAATAATAAATCAAATCAAATCAAATCAAATATCGCTGCATTGCACCGTGCTATGTAAATGTCACATCTACAGCATGTGCAGCAGCTTACACAGCAAATGCATTGCATGTACTTCAAACAAATGGCCATATAGTTACTGGAGTCAAGGGGGAATTATAGCTAGTCAGGGGTACCACTACAGTCAGTCAAGAAACCGGAGCAGAATCTCATGGGCAAGATGAGATCAGAGAGACAATGAAGGTGGACAGAAGGAAAACCAGAGGAGAAAGGTGCACGTTCAGATCTGGAAGAAGGGGAAACATTCACAGAAGTTTGGTCCAGTGATCATGGATCAGAGATAGTAAGAACTGCAGATGCTGGAGTCAGAGATAACACAGTGTGGAGCTGGAGGAACACAGGAGGCCAGGCAGCATCAGAGGAGCAGGAAAGCTGATGTTTCAGGTCGGACCCTTCTTCAGAAATGGGGAGGGGGAAGAGAGCTCAAAATAAATAGAGAGAGGAGGGGTGGGGCTGGGGAAGGTAGGTGGAATGATGACAGGTGAGTGCAGATAAGGAGTGGTGGGGATTGGTCAGTGAGGTGGGAGGGGCGGATAAGTGGGAGATAAGATGGACAGGCTCTGTCAGAGCGAAGAGGCTGGGATGAGAGGAAGGATTGGTCATGGGATGAGGCTGGGAGTGGGGACATTTTGAAACTGGTAAAATCCATATTTAGGCCTTTGGGCTGTAGGCTCCCAAGGCAGAATATGAGTTGCTGCTCCTCCAGTTTCTGGGTGGTGTCATTGTGACACAGGAGGAGGCCCAGGATGGACATGTCACCTAGGGAGTCGGAGAGGGAGTAAAAATGGTTCACAACTGGAAGGTGTTGTTATTTGTCGCGAACAGAGTGCAGGTGCTCTACGAAGCATCTCCAAGTCTCCACTTGGTCTCACTAATGTAGAGGAAGCCACATTGGGAGCAGCGGATGCAATAGACCATGTCGACAGATGTGCAGGTGAACCTCTGTCTAATGTGGAAGGCTTGTTTCATGCCGCCAACACCTCATCTTCACTATGGATGTCCAATCCCTGTTCACTTGTATCCCCCACACAGATGACCTAAAAGCCCTCTGTTTCTTCCCGTCCCACAGGCCCAACAAGTTCCCCTCCACTGACACCCTCATCTGCTTAACCAAATTCATCCTTACCCTTAACAACTTCTCCTTTAACTCCTCCCACTTCCCTAAAGACGAAGGGGGTGGCCATGTGAACCCGCATGGGCCCAAGCTATGCCTGCTTCTTTGTAGGATACGTGGAACAGTCCCTCTTCCATAGCTACACTGGCCCCATCCCCCACCTCTTCCTCCGTTACATTGATGGTTGTTTATGCGCTGCCTCATGCTCTCACGAGGAGCTTGAACAGTTCATCAACTTTACTAGCACTTTTCACCCCAACCTCAAGTTCACCTGGACCATCTCTGACACCTCTCTCTCCTTCCTGGACCTCTCTGTCTCCATCTCTGGTGACCGCCCTGAAACCAACATCTATTTCAAGCCCACTGACTCCTACAGCTACCTAGACTACACCTCCTCTCACCCATTTCCTGCAAGAATGCGTCCCCTTAACCCCAATTCCTCCACCTCCACTGTATGTGCTCCCAATATGGGGTGTTTCACATCCGTACATCTCGGATGTCCTCTTATTTCTAGGACCACAACTTGCCCCTTCGAATATGCTCTCAACTGCATCTCTTGCACTTCCCACACCTCTTCCCTCATATTGCCTCCCGCCAACAAAAACAAAGACAGAATCCCCCTTATCCCCACATATCACCCCACCAACCTCCGTATCCAATGTATCATTCTTCACCAGTTCTACCACCTACAATCCGACTCCACAACCATAGATATATTTCCCTCCCCACCCCATCTGCCTTTTGTAGGGACTGCTCTCTCCGTGACTCCTTTGTCTGCTCCACACTCCCCACTAGCCCCACCATCCCTGGCACCTTTCCCTGCAACCACAGGAAGTGCTACACCTGCCCCTACACCTCCCCCATCGCCTCCATTCAAGGCACCACACTGTGTTATCCATGTATTACTCCCATTGGTAATGGACACAATTGAGTTGAGAGTTTAAGAGTTGTTTGTAGTAGAGAAAAGAAGTTGGTGTTATATTTGCATTTTTGGATGATCTCAAGAGAACACCACAACTCTGTAGTATTTTGTATGAGCCAGCTAGATTTGATAATGAACAGCCAGACCAGATATCGCTCAGAAAGATTTGCCTGTTTCCCTTGAGCATAAGGAAGTGAAGGTGAGGGCCTTATCTAGGAAACAACTAGGCTGTAGGGAAAAGTAATTGTTTACTGAGATTTATGGCACTAATGGAGCAGAAAAGGATGTGATTGAGCAGGTGTTAGATGTAGAATTGTTTCGGTGAATGAAAAAACAAACGTCAACGTTTTGAGAGTGCAGTTGTGAATTAACTGAAGAGTGATTTTTTTTTCCCAAGGATAGATGTAGAAGCAATTTGGGTTGGGAGGTGGAAGGATAGGGATGGTGAGCTGCCTTCTTGTACCATTGCAATCCACGTACTGTAGGTAGATTCACAATACAATTTCAGAGGAAATTCCAGGATATTGACCCAGAAACACTTTACTGATTATTGAGAGTAGATTGATGGGGTGGTAATTGGCTGAGCTGGAAATGTCCTCCTTTTCACGTACAGGATATTCCTGGACAATTTTCCATTTTGTCCGGTAGATGCCAGCATTGCAGCAAGTACTAGAATAGTTTGGCTCGGTGTGCAGCAAGTTATAGAGCACAAGTCTTCAGCACTATTGCCAGAAAGTTGTGAGCGCACATAGACTTTGCTACACCCAGTGCCTCTAACAATTTCTTGTTGTTACACAGAATGAATTTAATTAGCTGAAGACTAGTGTCTGTGATGGGGAGGGACCATTGAAGTAGTGATGCAAGGAAGTGATCTGAGAAGGCCTTATCCATGATTGAATTAACAGGAGGCACACAAATGGCAAGATCAAGAAATTAGTCATGTATGGGGATCAGTGAATTTAAATGAAGAGAGAAATTGAGGATAAGAGAACAGTGATGTCTGAAGAGAGAGAGCATGATGAGTTGGGGTGGAAGTTGAAATCATCGAGGATGAGAAGTTGCTCAGTACGAGACAGAGGGAGGAAAGAAGTGATGATTTGATTTGATTTATTGTAGTCACGTGGACCTAAGTACAGTGAAAAGCTTTGTTTGCAAGCAGTCGAGGCAGATCATAGTAAGCAGGGACATACAGATCATATGCTTAGATAGAGTGAAGTATACATGCAAAGTATGGAACAGTTATAAGAAATGTTAGGATGAGATCTGCTGTCCGGAGCTCGCAAGGTGTCACCTGGTGTCGGCACCATCTTGAATTCCTAGTTTAGTAAGAATTTTAACATATTACAATAGAGAAAATTTTAAGTGAGAGATAGGAGGAGAGATTTCAAAGGAGTAGAAGGTAACAAGGACCATGTCTCAGAACAGGTTGCGAATTGGTCATTAGAAGTATGTGATTAACATGACAGTTTGAGTAAGCAGTAGAAGAGATAGCCAGGTAGGGTGGTTTCATTCAGAGAAAATGTTTAATTTATGAGCGGCACTCATAAACACACTTTGATTAATATTTATTTAATAAATAGCTTTATCAAAAACAAAAATACTTTAGTATTAGTGTTTAGTTCATAACCTGCAAGTAATTCTATTTTAAATAATTGAAATGACCTTAAAAATGGTACTGAATTGTTTGTTATATTGGAGTACAGAAATCAAATGCTTAGTAAGCTAAAATAATACCATTGTTGAAAGCTATTTAAAATGCTTATTCATGTCCTGGCACCTAAAAAAGGTTTAATTTAATTCAATGGCTTGGAAATAAATTATTGGAAAACATCAGACAGATATTTAGTCAAGGCAGGGAGGGGGTGATAGTTGTCAGTTATGTGTGGGCTCTCTTCCTGTGCAAAGTTTCTTGAACTAACAATAGGATTGTAGAAACTGAAATTATGTTAAATATAATCTTTGGTGCTGGCTTCATAAATTTCATCACATTGCTTTGTAAAGAAATAGCACAACTGAGCAGAAACCAAGGCTACTAAACATCTTGGAGAAAAAACATTGCGGCTTCTCTCATGCCACATGCTTCCTACCGTTTGCCAGATTGATTATACAGCCTCATTTTATGTGTGGATAAGACTGTAGAGACAAATGAGCACATTTCTCTTGAGAAAAGACATAAATTTTGGAAACCAATTTAATTTTGAAAATGAAATGTCTTCAGTCTATAGGTCATGGGAAGTGATAATTGCAGTAATTAAGTGTTCTGGCGAAGGCCATGTTGACAGATGTCAATTCAGCTTAGTTGCCGTGACCTTTTGGTACCCATTGTTCTTGAGCTAGATGAATAGTTAAAAATTCCATAATTATATTTTAACTGTATTCCTTTTACTGATTTAATAGCATTATTCAGCTGTCAATTGTAAGTAATATTTTAAGTCATGGCCAGAAATGCTTTATATTTACGTATATTGAACTTCAGCTAAAATCAAATTTTGAAATGATATATAAATTACAGCTATTTGAAGTCACTGCATGGAGAGGTTAATTTTGAAAATCTTTTGTAAATAAGATAGTAAAATTAAATAAAAACTGAGGTCACAAAATCTAACACTAAAAATGTCATCCAGATTCCAAATTACATTCATAATGTACACACACACTTCTGTAGTATGTCGCGCCTCATGCCTTCTTGGTATTCACAAGTGCGGAAGGCATATGAGCTGAAGTGTACAAAATAAACAGATTATAGCATCAGTCAGTGTGTATTCCAGGTGGAATTACCCCTCACCAAAGGCTGTGAGAGAGGTGGTGAGAAGGGGAAATGATTGGGTGACTTTTGTCCTAGAAATGAACTTGTTCCCTAAACATAACCTTATCAATTAAATCTAGATGAGAAGCTCCACTTGTAACTTTATCAACCTGCCAGGAATTCGAGACCTGAAAAGTTCAATTAACAGCCACTTAAGGCCCTCAGCTCTCCAACTCTCTGATTGCCATTTTCCCAGTGGGAGAGAAAAGAGCCTGGTTACCCAACTGGGTAAGCAGGATGACTTGCCTGCTGGGTTGGGGAGGCCTCCTATTGCTCTACTGTGGGGCAATCAGAAACATGGATGGGGAGACATGTGGTGGACCTTTACTTCTGGCCACTTCACTCAATCTCCCTCGACCCAACCTCCACCTGACATGAAAGAAAAGGTTACTTTCTTGTTTGAGGAGTAGGCCTTAACTGACAATCATTAGGAGCCAGAAGCTTACAGTTTATGATTGACCCACAGGCTTCAGTGACCCAGAATGCCAGTGTCAAAGCCTGCAATTGGACAAGAAACATGTAAAAGCTCACCAGTCACCTCCTAACAAACTGACACTCCAGGGGGTGAAAAAAAGGGGACATTTGTGACACATACTGTCTTACTAGTTGTGCACACATTAAAATGGAGATCCAATGTGCACAATGCATTGATTTCCAAGTATTGCTGGCTTTTTACTGGTTTTTGCCTCAGGGAGGCACGTTATAGGTCAAGTGCTCCCTGTAGAGTACCATGTTAATCAGCACCCAATACACCCATCCTCACTCTTAGTCCCAAAAAGAGATCGGTTTGAATTGAACCTAGCTTTGGCATGTTGAAACTCTTTAACTCCTTTTGAACACCACAGAGGTGAACAAGGATTCAGCAACATGAATGTGTTTCAGCTGTTCTGTTTAAAGGGAGCATCAATTACTATTTAGTTAATTACTGATTGATTTTTTTTACAGACAATTGCTCAGGGTTTGGGCAGTCTATACTGTTGTTTAAACTGTTTAAATATACACCAGTACAATGAACATGGCTATGACTTGAAAGATGTTTCTCAGATCACTTACCCCAGACGTGGGTGCTACAGTTTGTTCCCCCTGTGATCCATTTCATGCTTTAGAGTCCAAAGAGAGTTGACATTGAGTAGAACAAATTTCTGGAAGATGGAAGAGGTGGAGGAGGAAAGCACTTTTATTAGGGTGGCATATCCACCAAGGAAGATTTTTGAGACATTGTCCTCCATCAAACTTAATGAGAAATTGTGAACTGTATGCCGGTGTTTTACCGTGGAGGTGTTCACTGAGAAATCACGCTGTCTGCAACTAGAGTTACAATTTCATAGCAGAAATGAAAGAATGATTTGATTTTGTATAAGCACCTTTCATGATCACTTCACATCCAAAAGATCTTTACAGCCTATTCAGTTCTGTTGAAATGTAATCACTATTGGAATATAGGACCTCCATTGTGTTTTGGATCACAGTGTGTATCCAAGCGGTTCTTTTCAGATTCGGGTAAAAATAATTAAGAGAAGGCTCAATAACAGCAATTTGCTTAAATATGAATGTTTATTAAGTAATAATCAAAGATTATAGTGATTATAATAATTGAAAGAGAAAAAGAAAAAAAAGCAACAAGCCTCACATCCCTCTGTCCTTTGGGTACCGTTCGAACAATGGCTGGTCTGGAGGATTAGGTTTGTTACTAGCACCATTCACGATCCCGGTCTGAGATGAAGTCCAGCAGCCTTGGAATGAAACTCTCTCTCATACCGTATCACAAACAATCAGTACAGAAAACAACAGATATAATAGAAAAAACCGCTGGCTCGAACAGAAAACAAGTTTTTTAGTTGAGCTGTATGCGGCACGTAGGGGAACGTTCACAGGACTCATCCACGGTCATGCAGCTTGTTGAGTACCATCAACAATTTTAGCCCTTCAGCCCATCCTGTACAATCTATTTTCTCATGCAGCTGTCGAATATCATCATTAACTTTTAGCCCTTTGGCCCATCCTATACACATCGTCAATTCGCATCCAAACAACAATGTGATTGTCATAATGACCAAATAATTTGCTTTTATGATGTTAATTAAAGGACAAATATTGGTCAGCACATCAAAAATAACATGAAAACCAAAAGAACTGCAGATGTTGCAAATCAGAAACAGAAACAGAAATTTCTGGAAAAACTCAGTAGCTCTGGCAACATCTCTGGAGAGAATATTTCGGTCAAGTGACCCAAGTTCTGAGAAAGGTCACTCAACCCGAAATGCTAACTCTGATTTCTCTCCACAGATGCTGTCAGTCCTGCAGAGCTTTTCCAGCAATTTCAGAAATAACATCCCTGTTCTTCTTTGAAACAAGTGTCATGTAAATTTGATAAAAAGGGCATATGAGGTATTTGTTTAATATCCCATTCTAAAGGTAGGACAGTCAACGGTTCAGCACTCACAGGAATGCCACCCTTGATTTTTGAGCTCACTTCCTGGAATGAGATTGAACGTACAACCTTGTAACTCAGAGGCAAGATCATGATTGATTAGGAAAAGACAACATTGCCAGTGGCTCTGACGATAATCATGGCCATGAATTTTTATGAGTCAAGCTTCTTCGAGACTGCAAGGGGCACGATTTACAATGTTTCTCAATCTGCTGTCAACTGTAATGTAAGGGAGGTCATTAGAGCCCTGTCTGCAAAAAGAGCTGAAAAAATTTCATTCTCTCTTTCCAGAGAGAAGCAAACATAGCAAGAAAACTGCTTCACCAGGATTGCCCCTGGTGCAGTGTCCTTGATTGCTTAAATATCACTATGCACACTGAATATCAATTCTACATTGCACCTCAACCAAAAAATATTTTGGTTGAGGTGCACTCGAAGCACAGTGATAGTGTCCCTACATCTGAGCCAGGAGTCCCAGGTAAAACTCCTGCCTGCTCCAACGGTTTGTATTAACATCTCCAACTGTTGTGGGACCATAATGAGTCCACCATACAGGTCGATGTCTGTTTTGTTGCCTTCGTAGCATGGCATTCTGCTCTGCCATCTGCATTTTAGCCACCATGATAAATCGGAACGCAACAATGAACTATCCACTGACCAGCTGGTGCCATTCACACTTATGTGAGCAGCATGCAGAAAATAAAAGCTATCTTCTACCAAACGTTGAACAGAGAATGTTGGCAGACTGGAACAATGCCCACAGGATTCTCAAGGAGCACTAAGGTACACAGTACAGTACATGTTAAGATTTCTCATGGTGTACTGCATGCTGTAAGATTCACCATCATAAGAATACATTCCAAACCACCAGCTGTATAGCAAACAACTCAGGAGGAAATCAAACAAGAGGGAAGAGGCGATTGAGAGGCCTATGCTGAGTTCAAATGTCAACATGGCAGCTCATAAATTTAAGTTCAACTAATTAATAAATTTGGGATTAAAAAGCAAGTCTCAGTAATGATTCTCAATGAACCACCTACCTAACTGACTAATGTCAACAGAGAACAAAATTTCGTGTTCCTATTAAATCTGTCCATTCTTGTGACTACAGACCCACAGCCATGTGGCTTATTTTTAACTGCTCTCTGAAATGGGCAGATAACAAACTGCTGCAGAAAAGTCAAATAAGATTAAAACAGCTCAGACCATCCAACATCAAGCTTGGAACCAGAAACAGTGAAAGATCATTGCACCCAGATCACACTGCAAGGATCTCTTTGCGAACATCCTCAAACAGAATTGAGACAGGCAGCAGCATTCATGGTCATACTCATCAAATCATAACAGCAGTAGTGTCATTGTACCTGGTTACAACCTGTCACACTGGCAGAATAGACTCATCAGAGGTGGCCACAAAGTGGTGTACAGTCGGGAGAGAGTGGCCCTGGGATTACCCAATGTTGACTCTAGACGCCATGAAGTCTCAGACAAAAACGAACAAGGAGGCCACCTGCTAATTATCATCTACCACCCTCCCTTAGCTGATGAATTTGTTTTCCTTTATTTTGAACACCGCTTGAAAAAAGCACTGATGGCGGTAAAGACTTAAAATTTTGCTCTGGTTGGGGGCCTTCAAAGGCCATCATGAAAGGTGGAAAGTTAGCTCTGCTAATTGGGGAAAGTCAGCATGGCTTTGTGTGTCAGAAATCATGTCATACTAACTTGATTGTGTTTTATGAAGAGGTGACAAGAAGATTGATGAAGGCAGAATGGTGGATGTTGTCTGTATTGACTTCAGCAAGGCATTCGTCAGGGTTCCACATGGTAAACTGTTTAGTGACGTTAGATTACATAGGACCAGGGCAGCTAGCCAAATGGATACAAAATTGGCTTGAAGGTAGGAGACAGAGGGTGCTGGTGGAGGGTTGTTTTTTGGACAGGAATCCTGTGACCCGTGGTGTGCCACAAGGATCAGTGCTGAGTACAATGTTTTTCATGAGTTATATAAGTTAATAAAAGGATTAAGGTTAGTAAGCTTGCAGATGACACTAAAATAGGTGGTATAATAGACAGTGAAGGAGATTATCTCAGTATACAACGGGACCTTGATCAGATGGGCCAATGAGCTGAGGAGTGGTAGATGGAATTTAATTTCGATAAATGTGAGGTACTGAACTTTGAGAGGCAAATCAGGGCAGGACTTATGCAGTTAATGGTCAGATCCTGGGCACTATTGCCAAAATAAGATATCTAAGGATGCAGGTGCATATTTCCTGGAAAGTGGAGTTGCGCGCAGACAGGATGGTGAAAAAGGTATATGGCCTGCTTGCCTTCATTGGTCAGATCATTGTCTATAGGAGTTGGGACATCATGTTTTTCTGTACAGGACATTGGTGAGGCCACTTTTAGAATACTGTGCATAATTCTGATCTCCCTTCAGTAAGAGGGATGTTGTTAAACTTGATAGAGTGCAGAAAAAATTACAAGGATTTTGCCAGGAATGGAGGGTTTGAGCTATAGGGAGAGACTGAATAGGCTGGGCCTTTTTTCCCTGGAGTGTCAGAGGCTGAGAGGGAACTTTACACAGGTTTATAAAATCGTGAAGGGCATGGAAAGGGTGAATAGCCAAGGTCTTTTTCCTAGGGTGGGGGAGACCAAACTAGAGGAGACAGGTTTAAGGTGAGACGAGAAAGACTTAAAAAGTGCCTGAAGGGTGACTTTTCCACTCAGAGGTTGGTGCACGTCTGGAAAGAGCTGCCAGAGGAAGTAGTTGAAGTGGGTACAATTACAACATTTAAAAGACATCTGGATGGGTTTATGAATAGGAAGGGTTTAGTTGGATACAGGCCAAATGCTGGTAAATAGGACTGGGTCAGATCGAGCTGTCTGATCTGCGCAGGCAAGTTGAACCAAAGGATCTGTTTCCGTGCAGTATGATTCTGTGATTCAATGACACTGCTGTTCCTAAAGAACGCTTATTTCAAGTGGGACTGCAGCAAGGGGTGAGAGTACCAACCAGAAGGAGAAGCATAGTTAACCTGATCCTCATCAATCTACTTGTCACAGGTGCAACATTCCTTTGCAGTATTAGTAAGAATGGTAAAATGAAGTCCTGTCTTCATACTGAGGATGCCCTCCATTGTGTTCTGTGACACTACCAGTCTGGTAAGTGAAATAGATTCAAAATTGTCTTAGAAATGTAAAATGGATTATCCATGAGGCACTGAGGTCCATCAACAAAAACAAAAGTATCCACCTGCCGTCCTAATCCCTCACTCACCTGTTTTTCTACCCACCTCCCCAATACTGTCTCCAACACAAACCTACCCACTTGCCAGCCTACACAAATGTCACTCTACTCCCTTACCCACTTACCTGATTCACCTGCTTACCTGATTTATTAATTATACTTGGAATTATTAAATAACAATGTCACCAAATGTTTAAAGATTTGAGAAAAAAATAGATTACTAATAACAATAACAGCAATGTATAAGATGATAGATGAAAAATGTTACAGAAGCTTCATTCACCTTACAAAAATGGAAATTGTTAGAAAGGCTCGGCAGCAAATGTGGAGAGAAATCAGAGTTAATGTTTCAGGTCGAGTGAAGGTTGGGGAGTTCTGAGGAAGGGGAACTTGACCTGAAACGTTAACTTCAAACTTTGGTTTGAAAATACTAATTAACATCTTAAATGTCACAGACACCACAAAGAATGCTCAATCATCCTTGAGCATTGAGATGAGGTCTAGAATTCTGGACTTTGATGTGATGAATTAGGCTTAGAAAGTATTCCATTATCAATGTGTTGCTTTATTTTTTGAAAATGGCAAGATGCAATGAAGAATCATTTTGAATGGCAAAGCACCAAAAAACAGAGATTCCAGGACTGTCACCAGGGAGATCAACGTGATCTCCATAACCTGCCAGTAAGCAATGAGAGTCACTCAATATGTTACTGTTATGTTTGGGTATGGATGATGATTGCATTGAAATATAAAAATATAGGGTGTTAGTTATTTTAATGGAAATGTCTTTTTAAGGAAGCAACCACGAGTAATTTCCGACTGAATAATTTCATATGACATAGTTGTTAATGTGAAGTTAGGAGTATCTCTCAAAAATCAAAGTAAGCAAAATGAAATGAGATTATTTCTAAACAATCAAAACTGGATGGAAAATATACCAGCTATAACAGATTATTCACTAAATATTCCTATTCAAAGAGCGAACTCATTACATTCAAACATTGTTTTTCATTCTTATGAAAAATATTTCATGTTTCATTCCATTTGACCAAGTAATACATGCATATCCATGCATGCAACCTTTATTTCTATCAGCAAGATTACATCTTCAATTGCTAAAGGTTGTTCATTTCATTTCAGAAGCCTTCAACTAGTGCTATCATTTCTAGAATGAGCACTATACAGATAAGAATCTCTATCCAATGCAAATATGCAGTGTGAGCATGATCTTGGCATGAAAACAACTTCTGATTATGTTTTGGGTCTGCTGGCAGGTGGTAACTAAGAGAGATACTCCTGCAGCAAATCATAGGGTCTCAATGGTCTCAATATGGACTTTACTAGCTTCAAAATCTCCCCACCCCTGACCTCATCCCATGACCAACCTTCTTCCTCATCCCCACCTCCTTGACCTGAAGGCCTTCTCTCCCACCTATCCGCTCCTCCCACCTCGCTGACCAATCCCCATCACTGCCTACCTGCACTTACCTGTCACCACCCCCTCGACCTTCCCCAGGCCCACTCCTCCTCTCTCTATTTATTTCAGAGCCACCTACCCCTCCCCCATTTCTGAAGCAGGATCCCAACCCAAAACGTCAGCTTTCCTGTTCCTCTGATGCTGCCTGGCCTACTGTGTTCCACCAGCTCCACGCTGTGTTATCTCTCCCATAACGAACTTTTCTTCAGATTAAAGTTCTGCCAGATTATGTTACAACCTAAAATAGCAGACAAAAATTCCTCAGCAAAGGAAATTGAAGAGATTAAGCTCTTCTAGACGAGATATTGGACAATTCATGTCCAAAGGCAGTACAAAAGCAGAAATCGCTGGAGAAATTCAACATATCTGGCAGTATCTGAAGAGAGAAAACAGAGTTAATGTTTCAAGTTAGTGATCCTTCTTCTAACTTCTCCAGAAACTTCTGTTTTTGTTTCAGATTTCCAGCATCAAGAGTTCTTTGTTTTATTCATCTAAAGAGAGTGTTTTTTGAGAAAATTGTGAACTACGTAAACTGCCTGCACTTGTGAAGTCTAGACTTGGAGAGGAAGAGGGCAGTGGTAAAAATAAACTGTAGTTGCGTACATAAATATATATATAATGATTAACCATGGGGATAAAAGCTTGAGGGAGATGTTATATAATGCAATGGGTCTAAAGGATTTACTGTACATGTTAAATTGACCTCCAAACACACTGATGATGTCCCATAGTCTTTGGGTGGAGGTATTTGAGATTGACACAATTTCCCAAAGGAAACTGATATATTCTGTGAAGCTTCTGAGAGTCCTAAATAATTTTGCCTGACTATTGCTATCACATAATAAACTATCTTGCGATGAAAGACAACTGCTTCTTCTATTTAGATTCACCAGTGGTTTATCCTCTACCAGTGATAATTAAGCAGATTCTAGACTCAGCAAAAAGAAAGGAGGATTGGTATCAGCCAACTACCCAAACCAGAATACCATAATTTGGCAGTGGGGAGTATCTAAGAATACAACAATTAGGTTTCTCAAAATGGTTCAGCAAGTTGAAGCTTAACTTATCAGACTACTCTTGATCATCAGTAAAGTGATGGGATGGATGATCAATAGTGTTATCAAGCAGCACCTGCTCAGCAATAACCTGCTCAGCAATGCCCAGTTTGGGTTTGACCAAGGCCACTGAGCTCTTGGCCACATTGGTTCAAACATGGATAAAACAGCTGAATTCCAGAGGTGACTTGAAAGTGACTTACCTTCAGATCAATGTTGCATATGACTAAGTGTGGCATCGAGGACCCCTTAGCAAAACTGGAATCAATGGGTTTCGGGGGCAAGATTTCCCTGGTTAGAATCATACATGACACATCGGAAGATTGCCATGGCTGTCGAAGGTCTGTCATCTCAGCTCCAGGACCTGTCTGCAGGAGTTCCTCAGGGTAGTCTCCTGGGCTTAACCATCTTCAGCTGCTTCATCAATGACATTAACTCCATCATAAGGTCAGAAGTAGGCTTGTTCACTGATGATTGCGCAGTGTTCTGCACCATTCACAACTCCTCAGATGCTGAAGCAGTCCATGTTCAAATGCAACAAGATTCCATCAATATCCAGACTTGGATTGACAAATGGCAAGTAACATTCACACCACACAAATGCCAGGCTATGACTATCACTAATAAGAGACAAATCTAACCAGTACCCCTTGACGTTCAATGGAATCCCCCATTCACTGAATGCCCCACTATTAACATCCTGGGTTTTGCCATTGACCAGAAACTCTACTGGACTCACCACATAAACACAGTGGCTACAAGAGCAGGTCAGAAGCTAAGAATACTGCAGTGAGTAACTCACCTTCTGACTGCCCGAAGCCTGTCCACCATCTACAAGGAGTAAGTCAGAAGTGTGATAGAACATTCCCCACTTGCTTAGATGAGTGCCGTTCCAGCAATACTGCAGGAA
Source organism: Ginglymostoma cirratum (assembly GCA_024137785.1). Taxonomy (NCBI): domain Eukaryota; kingdom Metazoa; phylum Chordata; class Chondrichthyes; order Orectolobiformes; family Ginglymostomatidae; genus Ginglymostoma; species Ginglymostoma cirratum. The sequence goes on along the minus strand of JAHRHZ010000289.1, from coordinate 89,594 downwards.
CACTCCTTTGTCCAGGACAAAGCAGCCCATTTAATTGGCATTACATCCACAAGCATCCATTCCCTCCGCCATGAATACTCAGTAGCAGCAGTGTGTACTATCTACAAGATGCATCAGAAATTCACCAAAGATCCTCAGACAGCACCTTCCAAACCCACAACCACTTCCATCTAGAAGGACAAGAGCAGCAGATATATGGGAACACAACCTCCCTCATGATCCCCTCCAAGACACTGTCACCATCCTGACTTGGAAATATATCACCGTTCCTTCACTGACGCTTGGTCCAAATCCTGGAATTCCCTCCCTAATGGCACTGTGGGTCAACCCACAACAGATGGCTGCAGCGATTCAAGAAGACAGCTCACCACCCCCTTCTCAAGAGCAACTGGGGATGAGCAATAAGTGCTGGCCAGCCAGCGATGCCCACAAGCCGCAAATGAATTTTAAAAAACTGTAATGGAGTCTGCCAGGAGCCTTAGAATTGCATAAGAATGTAAGACTTGGAGCAGCCTAGGCCATTCAGCAGATTTCTGCAAAGAACCTTTTAAAGAACTGAAACCTCTTTGTTAAGTCATTGTGGTGTTATCCGCAGCCAATACTGTGAGAGCATGAACTTCATCTTAATGTCATTTTGCCGTGTTAAAAGGAATCCAACGTGCGAGACAAAAACCATCTCCAACAACAGAAAGCTAACAACCACCTTTTGGAGTTCAATGGCATTACCATTGCTGAATCTCACATCATAAATATTCTGTAGGTTACCATTGAGCAGAAATTTAGCATGTTTCATAGTATATAGGTCAATCCAGCATATAAAACAATCTCTTTCTTTGGCAGCAAGGTGCATAGTTCGACTTATACTGGCTGTATAAGGTGGATTCCCATCTTCCAACTTCAGCATATCAAGGGCTACAATCTCATTAAGACATGCCCTTCATCTTTCAACTCAGAAATACATGCTTAAGCTTTATAAGTCAGTATATTGGATCAAGCAGACAATACAGTCTTTGTTGCTAAGAAGATGTGCAGGAGTTTAAGACACATCTAAGTAGAGCAGATCATGCATGGTAATCAAACAAATTGAAATGAGTGATCTTACAAAAAGAATTAAGTATGAAGCTGGTTTCAAGACTAAAGTCAGAACATATTCAACTCATCAAATAACTGGGCTGTAGCAAAGGATTTTCCTTTTAGCAAATGCCATTATGAGGACGAGATAAGGGGGAATCTATCCTGAAGACGGTCAAGACAAAATGCTGCATAAGAACAGGGCCCAGCCACTGACCTGATCTTGAGAGGCACGCTGCAGAATAAGTCTTTGAAATTTGTCAGTGGTTGCATTGTTGCCAATAATGCAGTTTGTGTCTGCATACTTAAGTTGTCCAAATCAAGCTTTGAGCCCAGCAAAGCTACAAATTGACATAGCCATTCTATGAAATGAAACTATCTAATGCTGTGGAAGAAAACCAAGATCAGCCAGTGTCTGCCAAAAGATCTCTGTCAAAATGATGAGATTCCAACAATTCATCATGTCACATTGGCAATGTGAATAAAGACTTAATTTCCAATTTAATGCAGGAGAGGAAGATCAGCGGTTGTAGAAGGATTATTATGAAACAGAAAGTGCCATATCCGAAACAGAGCATGATGGTTAAAGTGATGCCATAGCCAAAGTAACTCAGCATGAATTTGATTAACCCTTTACATTGATTGAGGAATTTGATGACTTTTAATTATTATCATTCTGGTTCAAACTATCCTTGCAGAATTATTTAATTAAATAAAAGGTAAAACATTGATTTAATTTGAATTATCAATGTTATATTTTATCCACATTTCAATCTGGTGACCACCTGCATCAACGCAAACACCAGGAGATCACATTTAATAGTCAACCTGTAAATCAAGTCGCAATTTTGGTAGGATCTTTCAAAGCTTCAAAGGTCAACTGTGATCTACTGGACCAGTCTGAATAATGTAGTTACAAACAGTGGCACCCAGTGACAGCAATTTCGACTACATACAAAATGCACTTGCAGCAATTCACCAGGGCTACATTGACAGCAACTTCCAAAACCACATGTGTACCATCTTGAAGACAAAAGCAGCAGATACATGAGTCACCAGCACATGCACGTTCTCCTCCAAGCCACACCACCTTCATGAATTGAAACCACAATTTTTCACAGTTAATGAGTGCATATACCTGGAACTCTCGTCCAAAAAGCACAATGAGTGTATCTACACCATATGAAGCGCAGTAGTACAAGAAGATTGTACACTATCATTCTGTCAAAGGCGATTAGGTATGCATAATAATGTTGACCTTGCCGATAATGTTCGCAACCCTGAATGAATAAAAAACTTAGTAGGTAGTAAAGATCCTTCTGCAACGAACCTTTACCTCTTGGCTCTTAATGAATAAAGCTGGAATGGGGAATTGCCTGTTGACAAAGAAATTCTGCCAGCAGCTAGGAAAACTGGCCTCCATATGTTTTATTTCATGTCAGCAGTTACACATTAACTGCGCAATAATATTCTGATGCCTTTGTTTATATGTAAGGGTTGTCCTCGCTGGAGGAGAACATGGGTCTGTTTGAATAATACTTCCAGTAATCTGCAAATTCCCTAAAGTAGCAAGTCAGTGCAAGCTAAGGTTGAAAATAAAGCATCTGAACTTGATGGGCACACAAACCAGGTTGGTTGAAATTCCAATGCCTAATCAAGCATAGAAATTTAGTTGTGTGTTGACCATAATTGACACAGAGTGAAATGCCACTTCTGGGATATGATTGCAATTTCATTTCAGCAGGTGAAACAATTCCCATGTCCCCTCTCTCTGCTAAACCAGAGTTACTACAAGCTTTACTTCCCGCTTTAGTAAAGAAAGTGCTTCAATGAGGATATCCCTGCACCGTTGGACACCTCCTTATTTGGGTTTTCCTTACTGGTGCTGCCTTACCTGAGCATTTCTGTAAGGAGCAATATCAAAAGGTGTCACCACCGTGAAACTAACAAGTTTTGTTAAAAATCCATAGAAATCAGGAGGAGCATCTCACATGCAAGAGAGAGGCTAAGGCTGGAATAAGGAAGGCTAAGAGGAAGCATGAGGAAAGGATGGCAGGCTGTGGTAAAACAAACAGTAAAATGTTCTTCAATCATATTAATAGTACAGGATTATTGAGGGATAAAGTGAGGCCCATAACATATAAGCAGGGTAAGCTACTTACAGAAGCAAAGAATATGGCAGAGGTACTAAATAAATGTTTTGTTTCTGTCGTCAAATTTGCTGCTACCAAGTTAGAAAATGGTGACAATGACCTAGTTGAAAATGTGAGTGTTGAACCACTGAGCAGCACAGTAATAGATAAAGAAGAGGTGCTAAAACGTTTGGCAGCACTCCAGGCCCAGATAGGATATGTCCTAGGTTGCTGAGAGATGGAAGGTAGCAAATCACTGAGCCATTGACAGGAATTTTCCAGGCATTTCTGAACACAGGGCTAGGAGGATTGCAAATGTGAAACTGATATTTCAGAAAGGAGCAAGGATAACACAGGAAATACAGACCTGTCATATTGACTTCAATGGTTAGAAACCGATGGAGGCCATAATACGGAATAAGTTTAGAGAAAAGTACTCAGAGAAAAATAAGCTAACACTGCACAATCAATGTGACTTTGTTAAGGGTTGGTCATGTCTGACAAATTTAATTGAGTTCTTTGACAAGGTGACAAAGGCAATGGATGAGGGTAGTACTCTGAATGCTGTATATTTGGACCTTTAGAAAATATTTGATACAGTGCCACTTGGCAGGTTGATTATCAGATTAGAAATGTTTGGGATTGATGGGTCCTTGGCGGCATGATTTAGAAGTTAGCTGAAATGTAGGATACAGAGGGTAAATACAGATCGGCAGTTCTCAGACTGGGAATGAGTTGACAGTGGTATTCTCCAAGGATCAGTCTTACGACCCTTGTGTTTTTTTTATTTATATAAATGATTTGGGAACGAATATTGACAGTAAAATGTCTAAATTTGCAGATGATACGAAGCTAGGGAAAGTAGTCAATTATGAGAATGACGCTCAGCAACCTCACAGCGACACTGACAAGTTGGCCAAATGGGCAGCTACCTGACAAATGAATTGCAATGCAGAGAAGTGTGAGGTAATACATTTTGGTAGAAGAAACACAGAGAGATAATAAAGGCTTAATGGTACAACGTTGAAGAGAGTGCAGGAGCAGAGGAGCCTTGGAGGTACATGTGCATGATTCTCTGAAGGTGCCAGACTGTTGAAATAGTTGTTAAGTAGGCTTATAAGATCCTTGAGTTTATAAATAGTGACATTGAGTATAAAAACAAGGAAATGATGTTACCCCTCGACAAATCATTAGGGTCAGACTACATTTAGAGTGTTGTGTTTGTTTCTGGGCACCTTAATTAAGGAAGGATGTTAAAGCCCTGGAGAGAGTTCAAAGGAGATTTACTAGAATGATACCAGGAAATGGTGGATTTTAGATCCAAGGAGAAATGAGAGATATTGGGCTTATTCTCCTTGGAACAGAGGAGATTAAGAGGTGACCTTATTGAGATTGTCAAAATTATGAATAATTTTGACACGGGGTAAAGGAGGATATTCTGCGTCCATGAGTTGGTATGTCAGTAATCAGGTGTTACAATTTGAAGATTAGCAGCAAGACAGTGAGGAATGAGTTGTCATGAAACTTCTTTACTCAGAGAATTGTTAGCATTTGGAATGTCCTGCCTGGGATAGTGTAGAAGCAGATTTCGTAGGAGGTTTCAAAAGAGAGCTAGATGTACATTTGAAAGTGATTAATTTAGAAGGCTACAGAGATAGGACTGGAGAATGGGACTAGCTGGGTAGCTCTTTCAGGAACCAGTACAGATATGATGTCTCAAATGGCTTCCTTCCATACAGTAAAATTCTATGATTCTATGATTGTAGTAGCTAAAAATGGGAATCACAAACTCTCTGTACAATTAATGAATAGATTAATAACTAAATAAAATTGTAAAGTGTCTGTTGTCACCTGAAACACTAGCTTTGTTTCTCTCTCCACAGATGTTACCTGACCTGCTGCATATTTCAGCATTTTGTTTTTATTTCAGTTTTCCAGTATCCCCAAGGTTTTGCTTTTGTTGTAGTTATTTATCTAAATATCTCTGCCTCATAAATTGTATTTTGGGCTTCAGAGCACTTGAAATGTCCTTTAATTCTTGGAAACGTTCTATTTATAAACAGGAAACTTGCACGTAACTTGATAACAGAACATTTGACATAACTGTGACACCATATATAAAACAAAACTTTGCGCTTTTCAATCCTCTACCGAGCTGAAGCCACTAAAATAATGACTGCTACTTCAGGGTTGTGAGTTGTCCAATTCCAGTAGAATTATTCAGGCATTCATGAGGCTTCAGGGCAGGGAAATCAATTGTATTATATCCAAAATTTCAAGATACAACCTCTAGTAAAGAACACCCCATGCTGTACCTCTGTTGCAAATAAGTTACATTGTATTTACAGCACAGGAACAGACAGTTCCGCCTAACAGGATCAATTGTGTCAAATGCTGTCCTTTTCTTACCATCTATTCTTGTGTCTTATGAAGCGTGATTCATCAGGCAAAAATCTAATTATCTTTACAGGTCCCACTGAACTGAGAGTCAGAACTAGTGCCAGACCTACATGAGCTATGTAACTTCTCTGAGGAGACAAGAAATTGTCTGTCACCCGCACCACCTGCAGAACACATGAGGCCTTTGGGAGATAATAGAAGGCAGCTCACCACCACCTTCTGAAGGGCAATTAAGGTTGGGAATTAAATGCTGATCCAACCAGCAAAGCCTATATCCCATGATTACATTTTGAAAGGACATCAATGAGTTTTGCAAGGGTGAAAATGTTTAGCTTTGTCACAACAGCCAAATTTCATCTGCTGTTGACGTCAAGTCAATGGGAATAATATTGTATGCCTGATATTTAATTCTGTCACTGAAAACTGATAGCTGGAAGGCCTTCATCTCCATTAGCCAGAGTGCCAAGGATTCATTTATTTCTAGCAGCTCCTACACATGTTCTGATGAAGGGTCATTGGACCCAAAACATCATCTTTGATTTTTTTCTTCACAGATGCTGCCAGACCTGCTGAGCTTTTCCAGCAACTTCTGTTTTTGTTCCTGATTTACAGCGTCCATAGTTCTTTCAGTTCTCATCTAGCATCTCCTCTTCTGCTGTTGTTAGTTGTGAGTTGAGGGCCATCTCCAGTTCTCTGTCTGTTTTGCTTGTGATGTGTTGTCTTCTTCTATTGTGAGAAAAATATGTGACTTATGAGTAAGAGGCATAGCATGTGTTGAATGCTGGCTGCAGAGTATTTGAAGTATTGGAGAGAGGAACGGCATTGTATAAACATGAGAGTGAGTGTCAATAGTGGATTGATAGAAGGGAATGTCTGCAAGGGCATAGCCAGAAAAGAGTAGGCATATATGCAAAATAAGTTTGTGTGAGGAATGTTATGTTGAAGTAATCTTGACATGGCAGAGTGAGGAGCTTGGAGTGAAGTGTACATCAGAATGTTGTTGAACAAACCATTGTAGGTGCCATTGTGATCACTGAACCTGGCCTGTTCATGTTATTGAACTGCTTCCTGTGTTGTATCAAGCAGTGTGGCACAACACCCATGTTGCTGGCCCTTATGTTTCTCTAACCACATCTTTTTGATGGCCCCAGTGGCTTTTTCTTTTTCTTCGTTGTGTATTTAGAACTATGATCACATCAATGTGCCACTTATCATGTTGTCAAATTAAGAAGGTCAAAGAAAAATGCATAAGGCTAGTTGCTATGGCAACTGCTCAGAACTGTCTATCCAAATCCATTTTAAACTGCACTTGCTCCTTATCAGAACCTTAATAATTAATTTTAAATGCACATATGTGTGTCCTTAACTTTCCATTTTCTCATCAAAGAAACTTTACCTTTACACAGCAGGTCAACTGTATAGACTGCTAGATGTTGTTCAAAATCACTTACTGGAAAGTAAGCCGCTGTTACCTGGGTTTCAGATGACTGGCACAATCTCCAGGGTCTCTGCTTTGTTACACATTCTGAAATTTGAAAAAAAAACTCGAAGGCCATGCCCGATACTGAACGATTGTGATGGGTTAAAATGTATATCACTTCATAACACACAGTTAGAGATGCTATCCTTGACAGAAAACAAACTGTAGCCTTTCCTTTCTTCCTTCTTAGGCAGTCCCACAGGATCAAGAATGTCTTGCTTTCACTCGAGTTCAATATGTTCTAAGATGGTTGTTAAGTCCAATTCACAATCTTCAGACTATGGAACTTGCAGAACTGAAGCTTGGAAAGTTAGGTAGACGAATTGATTGAAGATTTGAGCACACTCCCCAAAATCTTGTTGTTGCCTCCATTTGTTCTGGATCAAGTTTCTGAGTTATTATCTTACAAATTGAGCCTTCTCAATTTGTAAAAATCAAAAGAACTACACATGCTGCAAATCAGGAACAAAAACAGAAGTTGCTGGAAAAGCTCAGCAGGTCTGGCAGCATTTGATCAGAGTTAACATTTCAGGTCTGGTGACCCTTCCTCAGAACTGATGGTAGCTGAGAAAACATTGGTTTATATGCAGAAAATAGGGAGGGGGTGGGGCAGGAAGTAAATGATAGGATAGACCCCAAAGAGAGAGAAGAACAGTTGGACAGACAAAGGAGTTGATAACGATCCGGGTGGGAGAGTGAATAGTTGTTAATATGGGAGATAAAAGGTACTGCAGATGCTGGAGAATCCGAGATAACAAGCATGGGGCTGGATGAACACAGCAGGTCAAGCAGCATCATAGGAGCAGGAAAACTTGACGTTTCGGGCCTAAACCCTTCATCAGAAAAAAAACGGTCCCTGCAGAAGGCAGACAAAGGAGTTGAGGGAATACATGTCTGGTGGTGGCATCTCGCTGGAGACAGCAGAAATGGCACCTGATGATCTTGTTAATATGGGCTGTGAGTGACTAACAATAGGTAATATGTAATGGCAAGCTATGTGATAACAAGGCCTGGTGTGTAGGGCTGGGGCCTAGAACTGGAGAATGTTTAGGGCCGAAAATTATTCAACTCAATATTGATTCCGGAGGGCTGCAGGGACCCCAGGCGGAAAATGAGGTGTTGTTCTTCCAGCTTGCATTGAGCCTGCTGGAACACTGCAGCAATCCAGAAACAGAGATGTTGCTCAGGGAACAGGGTGGTGCATTAAAGTGGCAGGCAACAGGTAGCTCAGGGTCTTTTCTGTGAGCAGAACGTAGCTGTTCTGCAAAGCAGTAACCCAGTCTATGTTTTGTTTCTCCAATGTAGACAATACCACATTGTGAGCAGTGAATGCAGTAGACTAGATTCGGGGAAGTTCAGGTGAAAAGTGTTGCTTCACCTGGAAGGTATGTTTGGGTCCTTGGATACTGGGGAGGGAGGAGGTAAATGGGCAGGTGTTGCACCTTCGCCAGTTGCAGGGGAAGGTGCCATTAGGCTGTTGGAGGGTGTTGGAAGTGTGAACCAGGGTGTCCCAGAGGAAACGGTCCCTGCAGAAGGCAGACAAAGGAGTTGAGGGAATACATGTCTGGTGGTGGCATCTCGCTGGAGACAGCGGAAATGGCACCTGATGATCTTCTGGATGTGGATGCAGGTGGGATGGTAGGTAAGGACAAGGGGAACCCTGTCATTGTTTATGTAGGCCATTTCCGCTACCTCCAGCTCCTATTTTCCTTCTCAATTTATGTTGGGCACAAGCCAGGGGGACTCCCATGAGTCATGAGGGATATTTGATCCCTTCAGGGCTGCTTTAGGAAATCTCTCTAGCAGTGCAACTATCAATGCCAAGGGAGACAAAACCTGGGGTTCAATAAGTTTTCAACTGAGGTATCTTACTTCAAATTCTAGATAACGTGTAAATTGCCTGTTAAATTTTTTATACATTCGCAAATCTAATGAAAATTACGGTAGCTCTTGCCACTTATTAATATTGATATAATAACTTTTCAATATCTGTGTAAGATTAAAAAGCTTCAAAAACAGTCCAACTTAAAAGTCATTTCATTGTTAGACTAGTTCATTCAAAATACAACTTTGTTTGAATTCGATAAGTATGATCATTTCTTCCTCATTTTAAAATTGTATTTATTAGTATCACATCTTGAAAGTTTTGACTATTTATTAGCAACAAAAACTTACATTTATATTGTACCTTTGACATGATAAAATGACCCAAGACTTGATTTTTTTTTCTTCCTGATGTGACAAGAGTAATGACAAGTGAGGTGATGAAATAGAATGAAAATATCAGACTTTGTATCAGTTATATCAGTTTACATCAAATATTAGTTGATAAAAATTTGCAAGCATTTTCCCTCAAGCCTTATATGGGGACTTCAGAATCTCGTTCTTGAATGGTAACAGCTTTATTTCCGCATATTTGGATCTCATTAAAACTCCAACCCATCCTATTTAGATCCCATTTCTAACTTTCCTCTCTCCATCAAGAATCTATATGCACAATAAGCCAATATGTAAAACAGAGTGGGTACCAGGTGCCTGCAGATTGCTAAATGCTTGTACCAGCCATCATGCAACCGCTTCTTCTGCACAGTATCCCTGCGGATTCTATGGCCGCCATCCTCCTCAAACTTTCAGCCACCCGTTCAGCAGTGGCAAATCACCAGCCTCACTATTTCGTCTTGCACCAACTCAGCCACAAGCTCAACACTTTACTTTGGATGAACCAGGAAATCCACTCCCTACTGAAGACCAGATATGCAGCATTCGAGTTGGATGACCCAGACCAATAGAGCAAATCCAGATATGACCTCCACAAAACCATCAGGGATGCCAAGAGGCAGTATTGGAATAAATTAGAGGCCCAAACCTACCAAACAGACTCCCACCGCCTATAGCAAGACCTAACAACATTACAGGATGCAAAATGAAGCAGAACAAGATAGCGGACAAAGACACATCCCTCCCTGTTGTACTCAATGCTTTCTATGCTCAGTTCGAGCAGAATGCAAACAACACTGTGACGCCTGCTCTGACAGCCCTGGACACACTTGTTCCTACCTGCTTCAAGAAAATCATCATAATCCCATACCTAAAAAAGCATTTGCAACGTGCCACCCAGTGGCTCTGACCCCAATGATCATGAAGTGCTTCGAGAGGCTGATCATGGCTCACTTGAACTCCAGTGTCCCAGTCTCCCCCATTCCCCTACAATGTGGTTACCGACATAATAGGTCCACAGCGGATGCCATATCGCTAGATGTGCACTCACCCCTGGAACATCTGGACAACAAGGACACCTACATCAGACTCCTGCTCATTGAAGATATCTCCGCCTTCCACACTATTATCGCCTCCAGATTGATATCAAAATTCTGTGAACTTGGGTCTTGGCTCTGTCCTCTGAAACCGGATCCTCAGCTTTCAGACACCAAGACTGCCATCACTGAGGATAGGTAACTGCACTTCCTCCACAATAACACTCAACACTGAAGCCCCCCAAGGATACAACCTTAGCCCCCTACTGTACTCCCTGTACACCCATGACTATGTTGCCAAGTTCTGAATGAACGCTATCTACAAGTTTGCTGACTACACCGCCATTGTAGGACAGATATATAACAATGACGAGTCAAAATACAGAAAGGAGATAGAGGGTTTGATGACATGGTGCAATGAGAACAACCTCTCCCTCTATGTCGGCAAATCCAAAGAACAGGTCATCAGCTTCAGAAAGAAAGGTGGAGAACACATACCCAACTACATCAGCAGAAATGAGATTGAGAGGGCAGAAAGCATTAAGTTTCTCAGAGACATGATAACCAACAACCTGTCCTGGACTTCCCACATAAATGCAACAGTCAAGAGCACACAACAATGCCTCTTCTTCCTCAAGTGGCTCAAGAAATTTGACATGTCCATAAAGACTCTCACCAACTTCTACAGATGTACCACTGAAAGCATACTGTGGGGTGCACAAAGGACTGGTATGGCAACTGTTTTGCCCAGGATGGTAAGAAGCTAAAGAAGGTAGTGTGCAGCCCAGACCATCACAAAAGCCAACCTCCCATCCATGGATGCTATTTACATATCTTGCTGTCATTGAAAGGCTGCCAACATCACCAAAGACCCATCGCACCCAGGTAATGACCTCCTACAACCTCTTCCGTCAGGCAGAAAATACAGAAGCCTGAACACACGCACCAGTAGGTTCAGGAATAGCTCCTTCCCAGCCATGATTAGACTGATGAACGGATTCCTTAGCCTCAAATAATGCTGATCTCGCTAACATGATCTTGCCTAGCACATGCCTTGTGCAATGTAACCTACATGTTTCTGTCTAAGTCTTTTTACAATCTCTGATCTGTACGTCTTTGCTTACTATGATCTGCCTATACTCCTTGTAAACAAAGCTTTTCACTGTATGTCAGTACATGTGACAATAAATCAATCAATCAATCAATGGAGCTCAATGGCACCCACAAATTTCAATCTTCTGTCAGGTCACATTGTGCATAAGAACAACTGTGAACCTCACAGAATGATTTGGTGCCGAAAAAGACAACATACATTCCTTGGCTCTTAGCTTCTTTTCTCCGTACACACAGACTTTGTGCTCGACTGCATCCAGCCACTCTATATGTCACACGCTTTCTAAGGACACAAAATCTTGAATGCTGAGTTACAGACTGCCAGCTTTTGTGTCTTACTTTTTATTATGTCAGAGGGAGAGGCAGGCAGCTTTGTTGGTGGTGAGGGCTGAATAGTAAATTTATCTGTCTGAGAGGTGTGTGGACATGACACAGTATTATGTCATAGCTACAGGATAAGCCAGCAGTTTAAGCAGCAAACACTCAGATGGTCTTCAAGTGAATGGTGATGTGTGAAAGTCTAAGGTGAAGAATCCTTAGTGGAATGAAGGAACACTATAGTCAATCAGGGGATACCACCACAGTCAGGCAAGGGGCTTGTCTGATTACAATACAGGGATTGACCACAATCAGTCAGGCACTGTACCTATAAAAGATCCATAAGCTTGCAGTTTAGGGAACTGGGCCACAGTCAGTCCTGCAGGTCTAGTGCAAGTAGTTTATAGATAAAGGGTAGGTCAGTTGGGGTACTGTTGAGACATAATCCAGTCAATGAGCCATTTTTCCTTGAAATGAGACAAAGGAAGGGATTGAGTCTGATGGATGTGGATGGAACAGCAGATCACAGTGATGCATGAGCAGCAGGGGTGCTGAGGAGTCCCCATTGAGTAAGTAGGAAATGCAAAAAGAAGGAAAGCTTAGTACTTTGGGAGGATCAAACAAGTGAGAGACATTCAGTGCACATGATGCAGGTGATACTGAGAACTGCAGTCTTGAGCTTTGCTGAGATGTATGTATAGTGGCAGAGTTTGAGTGAATGATGGCCCTGTTAGTACAATATAGCAGAGAAAAGATTGCCTTTGCAGATTGCAGAAGGTCAATGACATTTTTCCTGCACTGCTGAGCATTCCTTTTCACATGTTACAGAGCACTGACCCAGGCTGCTCCTTGGGTCCTAGTTGGCAAGCTGTAATGGCAGGACCACCTCTGACAGTAATTTCTCCTTCTGTTTTTTTCCCTGCTGCTCAAATGTAGCTCTTAAAATATAGTTCAATATCGATCTTGGAGTCCGGCTGCACTGTCTTTCCAAGCTGGCTAACTGGTAGATGTCACTGAGCACATGAAATTATCTTATCAGTGTGAATTAAAAAAGGAGATTCAAATGCTGACTCAGCTGCCTGGTCTTGTTTAATTTTTCAGATAAAATGGTAATTTCAGTGCAATTAGTTTAATTTATTCCACATGAGTCTCACAAAGCTTGCTATAGTCTGTGTCACTGAAGCTATTTTAGATCCATGTTCCTAACTTTTTAGAAATGAGTATAATCATGGAAGATCTCAAATAGTTAAAGTTAAAACTGACAGTCCACTGTTGTAATACTTAGTTTAAGTCAGCTTCAAGACAGTTGCTAGAGAGAGGAACATAGTTGGTGGCTATGAAATGCGGTGGGAATCGAAGTTAATGGTTTAGTCTAAGCCCTGTTAGTTGGTGGAAATTTCTTCTTGTTCAGTGCCGGATCTTGGTAAAGCAATCTGCCAATTTAGAGACAGAAAGGACTTAGAAATTAGTTGAATGTAAGTAATGTTGTAAAATGACACTGGTTTCTACCTTCGGAATTTTTAGTATATGACAGGTAAATATACAAATACAAGTTAATGTTGTTTATAGCAGTAGTACAGGTTTTTAATTATCCAGCAAGGGGATTTCAACTTTCATCTGAAATCGGTGTGTAGTCAGCATAATGGCCTCACCGTCCACCTAATGCTCATGTCCAGCATCTCAAATCATATTTGATTTGGTGTTCCATTTGAAAGCACTGGTAATCTGTGGTAAGAGCAGATGGTGTCATCCTAACATAGCTCATCGGTGAGAAAGGAAGGAAATTGGCCAACCCCTAGACTGAATTTGGCCAGCTGGTCCGCCCTCAGGTGGATGGAGGGATGGGATTGGAGATGGATTCCAGAGAGAGAGAAAGGAATAGGCCTTCATGAAGAGAGACTGCACGAGTGAACCAAAGCCACGATCAAGGAAATCACAAAGCGTTTAGCCAAGATTTTAAATCAATGAAGATGAGAAAATGGAAGCAAATAAAATTTGCTTAACAGTTGAAGAATTTGAAATCTCACTAATTAGAGATGCAAAAACAAAATGAAAAAGAACCATGCGAAAACTGAAATTGAAAGACAAATACACAGAGAGAGAATGATAGACATAAAGGGAAACACACAAATACACAGAGGGAGATGGACAAAGACACACACAGAGGGAAATGAACAACACAAACACAGGCCCAGAAGAAAACACTGGTAAAACTTGTAAAAGATAATAAAATATAACAAAGAACTGTAGATGCTGGAAATCTGGAACAGAAACAGAAGTTCTGGAGATAATCAACAGTGTTTGTGAAGAGAAAAGAGTCAACATTTCAAACCTACTTCTGAAGAAGGGTCACTGGACTCGAAATATTAATTCTGTTTCTCACCACAGATTCTGCCAGACCTATTGAGTTTCTCCAGCACTTTATGTTTTTATTGCAAAAGATACACACTGTTCCAATTCATCTTGTATGCTTTAAAAGCACAAACAGTACTTTCATTTTCAAGTATTACTTTTTTTAAAAACTGTTTTCTTCGTCCTAGAGAGGGAGATTGACAAAGTCGCAGACTGGAAGCTCGCTGTCACAAGTTCTGATATCAGTACCCAATATAGTTCCCAAGCCACAAGAGAAATCAGCAGGATCTTCCACGTGATCTTCCTGGCAATAACTAATTAAGGATGCTGGGATTCCTCCTGACCTGCTGAACCAATCAGAGAACCAGCAACTTTGCAGCCTTGAAAGTGTAACCAATTAAAGCGTCAATTTTGAGGCTGCAAAGAGAAGGAGAGGGCACCTCCATGTTGAAACAGTCTCACACATAACATGAATCATTTGAACTTATGCAGATAGTCCCTCCAGCAGGGGCTTTGGAAGTGCAGTGGCAGTTATTGATGCCAACGCACCAGTCTTTGGGTCACAGAGTCCAGAAAACAAACCAATGAGGATGCCACCATACAACTAGTTGTGGCAGAGAGTCTTTCTGCTCAGGCAAATGTCAGTCGCCCAGGGACATGGCCATTTAACCCTGCAAAACTGGCTGGTGGCCTACTGCTAGCAAGCAGCCAAGGCACAAATGTTCACACCTCCGACCTCTCACTGTCAAGGGATTTGTCCAAATGCAATCTGGGGATTGGGCAAAAGTCAGCCTTGCAGCAGTAGGCAAATCTCATATTGTCAGAGGGGAAGCTGCAAACACAGCAGACAGAGTCTGGTCAGTCATGTCTAGGGGCTGCCTGTTGAAATTGGTCAGAGTGGTCTGGAGCAATGCAGTGTTAGGGTGGGTGCTTTAGGCTTTAGGAGGGTGCAAGGGGGATTATAGGGGCAGCTGGAGGACCACAGCCAAAATAGGTGGGGGAGGCAATGTCAATAGGGGCGGAAAGCAGAGGCATTTGTGGAGGTGGGAACAAGGATGACGACAGGGGCAAAATAAAAGTGTATGGGGGAGAGGATATGAAAATTCATGGAGAGCATTGTAGGCTACAGGAGATGGGAGTTTGGCAGTGACCACCAGAGAGAGCAGGGAGGAGCAGGGTTGGCATCAAAGTGTAATATCAGGGTTCAGGGAAAGAAAGGACAGTTGGAGATGATGTGGTGGATCCTCATATGGCAGTGATGGATGGAAATGGCCTGTCAAGATAGGGCAATGTAAAAGGGGACAGGGAGGCTCCAGGGGAGTGTCTGACTGTGAGGTGGGGCCTATGGCCCCTGCCATAACATGCCATTCTCTGGATGTGCAATGCAACTGAAAATGCTTCAAATGACACCCAGTGTGGACAGAATTAGTACCATTTTGACAGACAAAAGAATGGGATCCTTGTCTACTGAACATTAGGACATTGAAGAAGCAAATTTATGAAGCATGGCCTTGCAAACTCCAGCTCCATTTCACTTGCAAACATGCAAATTTCGTCACACGTATGCAGATGTACATGTCTAATGTTGGTCAAAAGCAGATGCCATTGGTGCCAGCCAAACTAACATTGACAGCTCAGTAATGCAGCAGTTACCAGCAAGAAATAAAGTGAGGTGAATGGAGGTCAAGAGCACCTGGTCATTTGTGGAAGTTTCAAGGGTGCTGTGGGCCAAGGGAGACAACATTGCATCACATGTCATGTAAGTATGATGACTGACTTCAATGAGTGCAATGAAATTAGAATAGTTGAAGTGGGTCTTGGATGGGAAGGGATTGGAGCATATCAGATGTTCCCTTTTGACTGTTATGTGTTGGTCGCTCAGCCACTGTGGCGCCAGCACTAAGTTGGTGCACATGTTACTACCAGAGCTGTGGTGGAACAGATGATAGGGCTGCTGAAGGTCCAGTTCCGCAAGTTGGAGCAGGCTGGGGACAACCTCCACGACTGAATTCAATCTTGGGAGTTGTGGTACAATGATAATGATTCAGTGTGGGGGTGAACTGCAGGTTGTACGGATGTATTTATTTCCTTTGTGTTCTCTTTTGTTAGCCGTCAATAAAAGCTCAAGTTTGGATTTGTGTAACTGCTTGCCAATGTGTGATGTTCCATTAATAGACTGCTACAATATATCAGAGACCACTGGACATTGGGGAAACACTATCAGGGATTCAGAAAGTGTTTTCAGATGGCATGCATCTCAGAGTAGGTAAGGTGGTTAAGCCGAGAGTAGGGCGAGAGACAAGGTTGTATGCGTGAGAGAGAGTCCTATTACTATTGTGCTGTGCTACTACTCTGCCAATGAGGGGTAATGCCAGATTGCTAGTAGTTGCCCAGCTGAACAGCGGCCTCTCCAAAATGGCTTTGTTGCAAGGAATGCGGATCTTTCAGCAGGCATCCAGTGAGTGGTGAATTGTTAGGGGAGCAGTGCATGATACATCCAGTGTAACCATTAGAACCTGCATCGCTCTCTACATGAATACAACAACACACATAATCTCAGTCTTTCGAACTCAGCTGATTCAGCCCTGAACGCTCTTAAGTCGCAATCATTAATCTGAGACATACTCCATCCGTTTATCACCAACACACATCATCTAGAACACTCTCACTCAGGCTTCATCAATTTTGTTGCCAGAGCTTTCCAGAGTTCCATTCTAATTAATCAACAATGTCCTGTTCTCAGTCTGACCATCAGATACAAACTTCCAGCTCTATTGCAGACCTGTACTCTTCACATCACTATTCAAGATTGAGTCCCTTTTAGCTCACTCACATATCACTTCCCCAAGACCATCTGGAATCTTAATTGTCTTCTTACTGGCAAACAGAAATTTAAAACTTTCGCAACAGCACTGCTTCCAGGTCAAAGATCATCACTGTACACAGAACATAACGCCACAAGAAATTCCATTCTAGTCAACTGAAGAAGAACTGTTTCCGGAATATGGGCAATTGTGTGCATGTCCAGTCATAGATTTTGAGCTCATAAATTGTATTAAAGAAGAAAGGGATAAATCTTCTGTGTTGTTTAGTCCCTACGTCTAACATCAGAATTGCTGTTATTCACCAACTAACAGTGACTTTCAGTTCAAGAATCATAAAATAATTACATTGCAAAAACAAAAAGTCACTTTCAGACTAACCTTTTGTATCCTTTTGATTTTGCCTTTAGTGGTGCTGATGTATTATTTAAACATCATTCCTGAGATAAGGATTCATCATTCACTCTCCTACGTTATCTGAATGGCATGCCATCATCATGTGCACTCACAGTGAATATCAGTGATTATTTTGTGCATCTTTCCAGTAAAAATTTGTTGGTGCCCTATAATGCTACATACCCACCTGTAGCAACCAACAGTATCTAGAATTCCATGCCTAATGTATAAAAGTGTATGCATAAGGTAAAAGAAATACAGACTCTTTCACTGATACATTGTGCTTGCTCCTTGGTACTTTCATATGGATTCAGTGTAACATTCCCCATGGAGAAACAACTATTTTCAATTTCATTAGACAACTGCCCTTGTTAGAGTTGCCTTCAGCTGCAATCCATTCTTGTGCTTTCAAGGATATTGCAGTGCTATTTACCAATATATATTAGCAAGACATTAAATTGTTTTTAGTGCTCCATTGTTTTTACATATCAAGCAGAGTACCACATTTACTCAGTACCTTTTACATATTGCCTTTAGAAATGACGTACAGAGAGGATTTAAAATAATTGGCCAATTAAGTGTTGTGGTTCTCAATTTTTAGAATGGACTCAGACATGCTATGAATGAAAATAAATACTTTTGCTTTTAGGAATGACAATTTTAAAAAAAGCAGTAAATTGCAAAGTAAATATGCCTTGCTTATTTTCATCAACTTGATTATTTTTATGACAAATGAGATCAGTCTAAACACTAATGGACCACTGGTTGTTTTGAGAATAGCTCAGTACAAACGTGGGTCAATTAAAATTAGTGAAAGCTTTAAAAGTTGCAGCTTGTTGTTAGCTAACATATTTGGCTAACATATTACCACCATTTGTAGGCTGTGGTCAGATGTTACAGCCAGGAGAAGAGACTAAAAACTCAAAACCCCAATTCCCTTTCCTTCTGTCCATGATCATTCTAGTTATTTTTCAAGCGTTCAAAATACATGTTCCTAAATCCCTATTAACATGTGATCAATTTAAAATTACCAGCAACAGACTTACAAACAAATAGGATTATTTATTCACACACTCACCAAGAAAGAACTAACCTTATGTCAGTCACAAACCTTCCATCCATGTTATATGTGAATCAAACAAGATACTGCCCTACTAAGAGTATTAAAAACAAAGGAACAGTCAACAGTTCACACACATTAGATAGTCCTGAGAAAAAGGAAGTTTTTTTTCTTACTTTTGAATTGCATTTTAAATAAGTTCAGGTAACAAGGGTCAGATATTTAGATGCACCGCAGGACTCCTTTGAAAAGAGGGCTATTTAGCCAATCCTGTGGCCAGACATTTGCGGCCATGTATGAAAGATCCAGATAATTTACTGGCAGAATTAATACTTTGGAGTCAGGCCGATGCTTTTTAGAGGACTTTTAAGTGTCTTGATTTTTGAAAGGCAAAGGTGATACAGCTTTTCTCTGAGATAGTGGGAACTGCTGATGCCAGAGAATCTGAGATTACAAGGTGTAGATCTGAATGAACAAAGCAGGCCAAGCAGCATCAGAGGAGCAGGAAAGCTAACTTTTCGGGTCTGGACCCTTCTTCAGAAAATCTTTTCTCTGCTTTTCTCTGTAGTGATTTTCTTGTTGCTGTCAACTTGAGTACTCCTACAGGTCCCTTCTAAGTTTTAGGAAAGAAAAGTTCAGTATCAAGAGAAGAATTTTCAATCACATGACTAACAATCATTAATGAGCAATAGAAGGTAGTTATCAATATATTTATCAATTAATATCAATTTTGATATCACAGAACCAACTCAGTTACATGGTCAACACCTGTTAACATACAACATAAAATAAATGGATGGTTTTTCACACTTAGCTTGCAGATAACTGGTCTTCTCGGAATTCTTTTGTTGAATTGCAAATGTTGATTCATTGGGCTAACTTTTACCTTCTAAAATCCCTTCAGTGCAGATAGAGGACATTTAACACATTGTGCCTTCACCAATCATTCAAAAGAGCAACCCACCCTATGCCCATAACTTCACATTTACCACAGCTAATCCACCTAACCTGCACATCTTTGGACTGTGGGGCGAAAGTGGAGCCCCCAGTGGAAACCCATGCAGAACACAGGGCGAATGTGCACCCACGCAGTCATCCAAGGCTAGAAACAAACCTGGGTCTCTGGCACTGTGCAGCAGTAGTGCCAACCACTGAGCAACCCCCAGAAATGGGACTGTTCTCCTTCTATGGTGACATAATATTTGGTGACATGACACTGGTTTGTATTTGCAGCATGACTACTCCAGTAAGCAATAATACATGCAAATATGAAAACATGGAGCAGGCCTGGGCCATTTGGTCCCCTGAGCCTGCTTCACCATTTCATAAGGTCCTTGCTGACCTGATTGCAGTTAGAAACCCACAATCCTACCAGCAAATATTTCTGCTATTATGCATGTTTCGTTAATGCTAATAGGCTGTAACGAGATTGATGAATAGTGGAATCTGTTTGGATAACGTGAACTTTCTACCGTACGGTATAGCTATTTTCTATAGTGATTTCCTTTAATGCAATTTTCTATGGTGATTTTCTATAATGCAAAGTTAAACAAGGTCACAACTATCACGTTATAGGAGAACTGTTGGTACAATCCACCCTCCCCTTATACCTACCGCCCAATAACCTTTCACTCTCTTTTTTCTTTAACCAAGAATCTATTTACTCCTGCCTTAAAAACATTCAAAGACTCTGTTTCTAATTTTTTTTTTCAGGAAGTGAGTTCCAAAGACCTGCTGTGTGAAAAAAAATCACTTCGTTTCAATTTTAACTGGTTATTCACTGTTTTTACAACAGTGATCCCTGGTTCTAGATTCTTCCACAAGAGGAAACATCCCGTCTACATTTAGAACCTTCAGGAAATTTATTGTTTCAAACAATACAATGGGAGCCAAGCCTTAAAATGACTGTCTGTCTGCCAATCTAAATTGAGAATTAAGGAATAGGTAGCCTCATTCATAGTCCAATCAGTTGCAATAATATGTTCTGGGTGCAGTAATACATCTTCAGCATAGGAATCAAGCCAGAGGGAATCTTTTCTTTTTATCAGTTGCTTGTCAGAGTGGGTTTAAAGTATACAGTTGGGTCAGTGTGTAACTTCAACAAGAGACACTGCTGAATATTTACAGACTTTTAGCCAATCCAAGGTTGATCATGAACTGTTCATGCACTAATAACCCGGTTCCTGATGGAATCTATCCCAGAATATTGTGGGAAGCAAGAGAACAAATTGCTGGAGCATTGACAGACATCTTTGCATGTGTTTGGCCATTGGTGAGGTCCCTGAGGACTGGAGAATAGTCACTGTAGCCGTATTGTTTAAGAAGGGTAGCAGGGATAACCCAAGAAATTACAGACCTCTGAGCCTCAAGTCGGTGGTAGGGAAATTAGTGGAAAAGATTCTCAGGGACAAGGTCCTTATGCATTCAGAAGCAAATGGACTTATAGTAATAGACTTCGTGGTTTTGTGTGGGTGAGGTTGTGCCTCACTAACTTGATCAAATTTTTTGACAAGGTGATGAAGATGATTGATAAGAGAAAAGCGGTTGACATTGTCTACATGGTATTCAATAAGACCTTTGGCAGACTGGTGCAAAAGGTGAAGTCACGTTGTACCAGGGATGAGCTGGCAAGCTGAATACAGAACTGACTTAGTCATAGTATCATAGTCATAGTCATAGGACCGAGGGTAACAGTGGAAGGATGCTTTTCGGAGTGGAGAGTTGTGACTAATCATGTTCAAAAATGATCAATGGTGGGACTTCTGCTGTTTGGGGTCTACACAAATGATTTGGAGGGAAACGTGCTTAGTCTGATTAGTAAATTTGCAGACTGTACAAAGATTGGTGCAGTTGCAGATAGTGAGGAGAACCATCAGAGGTTACAGCAGGATATAGATCAATTGGATGCGTGAACAGAAAAATGGCAGATGGAGTTTAATCCAGACATGTGTGAGGTGATGCATTTTGGATGGTCAAGTACAGGTGAAAATTATACAGTGAATGGCAGAACCCTTAAAAGTATTGATATACAGAGGGATCTGGATGTGCAGGTCCACAGATCACTGAAGGTAGCAGTGCAGATTGATAAGGTAGTAAAAAAGGCTTATGGCATGCTTGCCTTCATTGGAAGGAGCATTGAGTTTAAGGGTAGACAAGTTATGCTGCAGCTTTATAGAACTTTAGTTAGGCCACACTTAGAATATTATATACAGTTCTGATCACCGCACTACCAGAAGGATGTAGATGCTTTGGAGAGAGTACAGAAAAGGTTTACCAGGATGTTGCCTGCTATGGGGGATTTTAGCTATGAAGAAAGGTTAGATAAACTGGATTTGTTCTCAATGGAATGCAGGAGGTTGAGGGGTGACCTCATAGAAGTTTAAAAGATTGTGAATAACATGGATAGAGTGGAAAGTGTGGGTTTTTTTCCCAGGGTGGATGGGCCAGTTACTAGAGGACACAGGTTCAAGGTGCAGGGGAGGATGATTAAAAGAGATGTGCGAGGCACATTTTTCACACAAAGGATGGTGACTGTCTGGAACGTGCTGCCAGAGAAGGTGGTGGAAGCAGACACAATAGCAGCATTCAAGAACCACTTGGACAAATATATGGATAGGAAGGGAATAGAGGGATATGGATCCTGCAATGAAGACAGTTTTAGTATGGAGCGGAAATTGTGCTGGCTTAGGGGGTTCTGAAGAGGCTGATCCTGTGCTGTATTGTTCTTTGTTCTTTTTTCTAGTATTTATTGTAAGGTGTAGAATCCTTCGTTGTTATCAGGTGCTTAGCAATTGATTTGCCTCCAATCTTGACCTTGTACTCAACCTACACCACAACATTTCTGCTCTGAGGATTCGGGGTATAGTGGTTTCTGCAGGAGATATATCCACCAGTGAAGGGGATGACAGCAGGAGAATGAGAATGTTAGGAACGAGGTTCAAGGTCAGAAGGCACAAGAAGTGCATGAGTATGCTTCGCTTGCAGAGGAGCAAGGGGCAACTGAGGGCAGTTTGTAGCTGTCTCATTATCTTGAGAGGAAGCATTATCCAGCTAATCCTGATCTTGTGGTAAGAATTAATTATCTGCAAATGGCAGAGACACAGAAGCTAAGGAGTTTCCAGCATTCATGAGCTACTGAGACTTCTCTCAATGAAATGTTGACTGAGGATATTACACCTGACTGCCTGGAAGGGTACATCTAATTTCAGTTGTTCTGAAAGTCATGGTAGTTCTTGTGGCAAACTCAGTGATATCACACAGTCTGAAGTCCTTCACTGCATTGTGATTAGGGTTAGTTGTAAAACAGAAGGAAGACGTATGGGCTCAAGTCAAAAGTAATGGGATTGCTTTATTATTGTGTTATGGCTCAAGCCAATGTAAACTTGAAACAACATATCAGAATGCTTTGAGGTGAAAGGTTTTATTCAAGGATACAGTTATGTTTTAAATTGGTTTTGTTGGGACAGGTCTATTTGTTAAACTAAGAGAGACAAACTGACACTAAAGGCATAACCATACCAAATCAAGATCATGTCAAAGAGTAGACTAGGAGACAGTAGGACATTCATTCTAAGAAACATATTACCTCAGAACCATGTTTGGTTTTCTAAGAAGAAGAGTCATACCAGATTCAAAACGTTAACTCTATTTCATTCTCCACAGATGCTGCACACCTGCTGAATTTCTTCTTCAATCTCTGTGTTTAATTCAGGCATTAGGTACTTACTGTTCAGCCAATTCAAGATTGACCATGAACTGTTCATGTACTAACAAGCCAATTAAAGTTTAAGTTGGTCTGATCATGCGTGGGGGTAGTAACTACCAAGATTTAATAAGACTCTGGATCTTCGTTGCTCAGTACATAAGAAGGAATGTCAAAGACAGAAGGAGAACTTCAGTCAACAGAACAGAACAAAACAAGATCAGAGATAAAAGGTACTGCAGATGCTGGAGAATCTGAGATAACAAGCATGGGGCTGGATGAACACAGCAGGTCAAGCAGCATCATAGGAGCAGGAAAACTTGATGTTTCGGGCCTAAACCCTTCATCAGAAAAAAAAGCAAGAGACATCTGTCTAATCAACCAGTGTCATGAACTGACATCCCAAAGAGGATGAACCAAAAACCACTGCTTTTATTAGGTAATGTAATAAATTCTCTAAAATATGTGAAATGCATTTGAATCTGAAATGCAAATCAACTTATCAAGACTAGGAAAGGTTTCATTGGCTCTCTGAAATTCAGTCAATAGTTGTAATTGATATTAATTACCATCTGTTTGAAAAAAAAATACAGTTTTAAATATTGGAATATGTCCATGCCTATTGAAAACATAACATAGTAGAGATTGTAGGGCAAGGGGAAAATTCAATGTGAAATGAAGGATTAAATTTGAGACTCCTGATATCTTTGGTTGAGTTTGGCTTTGTCTGTCGTCACAGCCTCATGATTACATTCCTATAATTTACAGTGCCATTTCCCACATGTGTTTACGACCAACTGATTGAATCCTGCTACCTCCAGTTGTGTACCACCACCTCCTATATAAATGTTGTTCAATATGTTTAGATGATGTAACTGTTATGGTCAGTGTGTGACAATTATGTCAGGTGTGAGCTGCGGGTGTGTGACTTGCAATTGTGCTAAGTGTGGGAGAGTGTACTAAAGGTTATGATGGAGATTGATGGTAGAGTAGGTTATGATTGAGTTGGTTATTGATGAGGATGTGGTGATTTGAGCAATTACTGAGGCTAAGGTTACAGTTTATAGGATATGGCTTCTGACGCCATGTGAGGTCATTTATCTTCTTGCAGCACTGCATCCAGATTATCAGGTCTACCCACATGGTATTAACCTCCAGTGGCTAACGTCTCACCATTTTCTCAACTCAAATATGGAGTGCCTCCTTGCCTGAATTAACACCTCATTCTTTACCACATTCTCAAACAAGACCTCCAGCATCTGAAAACCTGGGTTCCTACTCTCTCTAAATTCTTTCAAAGATCAAATTCAGTTCCAGAATGATTGAGTCAATGATCTTCCTTTTAACTGAGGCAGGCTAGCTTTAAATAGTGCAAGTTAGCAACAATATTGGATCTCCTACTAATGCATGCTGCCAATGAACAGTGTAATTAACACTGACTGCTTACAGAACTCATTATAATGAACAGGCATCACAAAGTTGGCATGCTGCCTGCTTCACCCTGAACAGCTATGGTTTCATCATCCTTCATAATTCCCCAGATCCATTTTCAGTTGCTATCCAATTTAACTGCCTAGATCTCCACACCACGGCACAGGATCACTGACTTAAGCTGTTATACCACAGGATATTTCCAGGGATGCAAAAAAGCATGTTACATTACTCTTCCAAGCATTGTTCCATCAGAAAGGTCATTGAATCCCTATTTAACTGCACATGCACACATCTACATATGTTCAACAGCTGCTACAAATAGAGTTAAAATTGTTTCAAATTATTAGCTTTCCCAAGTCACATGGCATTATTCACTGATCATTTCACACCCACCAAACACCCAAAAGTAGGGATTATTTATAGATATAATATGCAACCACCCACATTAGATGAACATATACCATGCCCTCAATGATCAAGAATGGTATACTATTTCAGAACTACATAGTTAATAAAGACCTTTACGATCTATTCAATTAAATCAGAGAGATGCAGCATTTTAACCTTACCAATTCAGTGGAAATCAGTTTAATGGGCTATTACAATGCAAATTACTTACCCAGTACTGTCTGAATCTCACTGTTTCCAACATTTTGGACAAGCAAACAGTTTGACAGGGAGAATAAATTCTCAAGGCATACACTTTACTTGGGCTAGAAGCAGCACCAACATAAGACCCACTAACTCTAGAACCCTGACTCACCTCTAGGAGGATTTTGAAGGCAGCTTCCTTTATCTGAGACTGGGTGGTTTTTCTCGTGTATGGAGGTAGGAAGTAGGCTGGTGGCATTGTTTTGAGGCACATTGTGATATCATGCCATCACAGATAAGTGAGAAACTGAACAAACTCATTGCTTTCTCACCAAAAATCCACTGTCAGATTAAAACAGAGCGTCCCTTCATCTCCATCCCTTTGAGGTTTACAAATTTATCACTGAGCTATTACACAAAGATGTGGTAAACTCCACAGCTGTATTCATGAGCATTTTGCCTTTAATATGAGTTACTCAGCTCATTGGCTGCTCAAGATATGTTAATATCTTTCTGCGTGCTTTTGACATTTTCTGAGCAGATCGAAGAAAGTGTAATCAAGCAGGTTTAGCCATTTTTTAGAAAATTAATAAACTATGGTCCAATGGTTCATGCTTTTAATTAGAAATAATTCAGTGACTTGAATCCTCTAGAAATTGTTCCAGTGAAGTTTTGAAGCTGACCTGCAGGTCATCGAAATGACGTGAAATGTTTGTGAGATGTGACTAGCAACTGAACACTCGGGGTATATTCAGTGATCTACCTAATTACAAACCAACCAATTTTTTTTTCGCAGATTTTAGCTCAAACAGCAGCTTCTGAAGGTGTATGCTATCTGCTGAATTATATGAATTGAAGAAAATCCTTAGAGAATGTCAAAGAATACAGTGTATGCTACTGGGTCAGTTCACCATCTGAAGTAATGACAATTCATCTCAAGTATGTGAGCCAAAAGTCAAGAGGATAGAATTATTGTTCAGCGCAACCCAAGGAACAGCGCACATAGTGAACGGAAAGGCTGACGCTGCAGCAGTATGGAGTTACTGGATAACTTGATGATATTGCAGGAATAGCCGAATGAAGGAAATGCAGAACCTAAGGACTCATTTTACAAAGCATCAGTGGCAACATAGATTGTGGCAGATACAGATGAGAAAATTAGGCCCAAGCCTTATGCCCCTGATTCTTCAGCATGGACAATTGTCCAAAATACTGAGCTGAATCTTCCCATATTTGTGCTCCCACATTATCATCGCGATTGAGGGAGAATTTTTATTTCTATAGGGTCTAGCACATTTTCTCACATGATCATCCCCAACTCACCTCATTAACTCCTACCACAACACTATCGTGACTCTCTTTTCCAATGCTAGTTCAATTCTCCCACTCATCACAGCCCAAAGTAATCACCACTGCTGAGACATCTTGAGATTTCTGGAGCAACATCATCTTTAAAAATATTGTTGTTGCATCTGGTTAAGTGCTGGAAGTCTGTAAATGCCTGGCACAGAGTGACATTTATCCTGGATATGGCAGTTAAAGGGAAATTGGTACCCCTCTTTGCAGACAAACCACTGAAGATCTTGCTGGAGTAAAAGAGTACCATCCACTTCCCGAGGTCCAGCAGAGGAGGAGGCGCCACAAGGCACTGCCAGCCTAGATGAATCGCAGATTAGTGTGGTCTCAACCACCTGGAGGGTGAATAGCAATGCCACAGAAAGACCAGCAGGGTAAGGGCTACTTCCCCACTTCCCTCATGGCATGCTCCTAAGCAAATACAGAAGGCATAACCCTTGCCCATTCACCTCCTCACTGTCCAAGGTCACAGACAGACCTTCCAGCTGAAGCAGCATTTTACTTGTACTTCTTTCTATCTAGTCTACTGAATTCACTGCTCTCAATGCAGCATTATTTACATTGGTGAGGCTAAACACAGACTGGGAGACAGCTTTGCAGAACACCTCTGCTCTACCTTTAGGAATGGAAAAGCTTTTTCAGTTGCTTACACCTCTCTTATGCTAACATTTTTATCTCAGGCCTGCTACATTGTACCAATGAAGCAAGCTCAAGGACCAAAGTTTCATTTTCTGCTGAGGCATTTTATGGCTTTTTAGACTCAACATTGAATTTCATAACTTTAGAAACTGAGTGAATGATGTTTGCTGTCAATTTTCTAAACATTCTCTCCCCCACCCACAGTTTTGCCTTGTTTCTGTCATGTTTAGTTTACTCTCATGAGAAAGGACCTATTCTTTCCTTATCACACCTTAATATGCACCAATTTTCATAGAATAAAAAGAAGTCATTTGGTCCATCAAGGTTTGCGTTGACCCTCTGAAGAACATCACATCCAGAGCTAGACTTCCACCTTATCCCCGTAACCCTGCATTTGCCATGGCTAATCCACCAAGTGTGCACATCCCTGGACATATAGGACAATTTAACGTGGCAAATCCAACTAACCGGCACATCTTTGGACTGCAGGAAGAAACCAGAGCACAGCTGTTTCAGTTTTGCCAGGACCAGATCTTCTGCATCCGAAGTCTCATATTGTCAGCTGTGACTGGAAGTGTGTCCAGAACATTTAAAGCCTTTATGGTCTCTTCTAGTAGTGATGCCACCATTGCGTATCTGCCGCTGAGAGGTGGTTCAATGCATCTGCATTTCTACATGACCTCCCAGACGGTTTTCCAACTTATAATTATACGTACGTAGTATTAGACCCCACTTCTAAATTTGGCCTGAAGCTATGGGTGGCACTGCCTTGTTGTCTTTAAGTAGGACTAGCAGGAGTTTGTGGTCTGTTATTATTACTAACTTATGTCCATAAAGGTATTGGTGGAACATCCTGACTCCGAATATGACTGCCAAACCTTCCTTCTCTATCTGGGCATATTTATACACTGTATTAGCCAAAGTTCTGGATACATATGCTTTTGGGCATTCCTCTCCATTAGGCCATCTGTGAGCTAATACTACCCTAATGCCGTATGGGGAGGCATCACATATATCAAAATCAGATCTTACTTGGGATTATAGTGTGCCAACACCTTAGAGGATGACAGCTGGCTCTTCCTTTCCCTGAAAGCAATGGCTTGGTTTTGTGACCATTTCCAAGGTTGACCCTTTTTTAAAAGGTGATGCAAAGATGCCAGGATGGAAGCCAGGTTATGTATGAATTTTCTGTAATAATTCACCAGCCCCAGGAAAGATCTGAGCTCCATACAGACATGGGAGTCAGGGCACCTTTGATCGCCCTCACTTTATCTTCCAACAGGTATAACCCAGTCTTGTCAACTCTGTAGCCCAAGTAGGTCACTTGGGATGCCTGGAAAACACATTTTTCCTTGCTACAGCATACCTCACAGCGGATAAACGCTGAAGACTACGTCCAAGTTCTCTAAGAGCTCGCTAATTGGTCTTCCTTGTTATTCGCACATCATCTAGATAAATGGCAACCTGGGGTAGATCTTGCAGAATGTTCTCCATCGTCTGCTGAAAAATTGCATAGGCTGACAATATCCTAAATGGAAGTTTAATTTATTGGTACAAAACTTTATGGGTATTATTTGTGGCATACTTCTGAGAATCCTCATGTATCCCAATTGCAAGCACGCATGATTCATGTCCAGGTTCATGAAGGACAGACCCCTGCTACTTCTGAGTACAAGTCCTCTATGTGAGGGATCCAGTATTTGCCCAGTTACAAAAAGTGCTTTACCATTTATTTAAAATCCCCACCAAGGCAAACCGACCCTTTGGGCTTTGCTATCGGTACAATCGATGCCGCCCATTCCGCAAACTAGGCTGGTTTGATGTTTTCTTCATTTTCCAGCCTTCTGATTTCTGCCTCTGTTTTTTCCTGTAATGCAAATAGCACTGGGGGGGCCTTGCAGAATCATGGAATTGCTTCCTGGTCAACTTGAAAGGCGGCCTTGTTTCTTTGATAATCCCTAGATCTTACTGAAAAACATCTGGGTATTTAATCAGGACTTCACTGAGGCAACCATTTTCTAATTGAAAAAGTTGACCCAATCTGAGTGAATCTTTGTCATGTAATTTTGCCCTATAAAGCTTGGGCCTGGGCCTTTTACCACAGTCAGTGGTAACTGAACCAACTATTTCTCTAACGGATCAGAATCGAAGGTGGACCTTTAATCTGTAAAGGTACCCTGGTTTAGGTTCTCAGTCAAGCCAAGGCCTCAGACAAATTTTAAGCTTTGGAGTCCAGAGCAAATTTTGTTAAAGCTTGGTTCTGCGATCACTGATACAGCCGCACCAGTATCGACTTCCATGAGAATTGGGTGGCCATTTAACAATTGGCTCTGATTTGGATGTTGCTAAGCAATTTAACTTTTCCAAATTAGATGTAGGTGGACTTTCCAGCATGTGCGCTCTCCTAGATACCGGTCTAGGAGTTCTGCTACTCAATTTAGGTCGAGTGGGTCTCTTTTGCTGTCTCAAGTTTGCACACCAGCAGCAACTACAATGGCTAGCCAGGCTGGATCCTGAAGAAAATTTTAACCATTTGGCCAAAGCTTGGCCCTGTTTTGGGATTTTTCTGTGGGCTGACGTAGATTCCCTCTGTTCAGGATAACGTCTTGAGTGAGACTGTGCAATTGCCTTCATTCAAGTGGTGTTCCCCAAGTTCTGTCAGGCTGGCAAGGGCATTGACTTACATCAGAATACCTTGCAACTCATATGCTCCACTTGCAGAAAATTCCAATGATAAACCCAGTTGTAATGCCTGTGCTTCAGCTCGTAGGCGCTTTTGCATGGTTACTTCATTAATCCTACACACCAAACGGTCTCTCAAAATTCTATTAAGGGTTAATCCAACTGCCTCTGCCAGTTGTCTTAACCTAGTCAAAAATCTCGAACTGGATTCTCCTAGTACTCGAATTGCTGAATAAAATTGACACATCTCAGAATTAGAGGAGTCTTGAGATCATAATATTCCTTGTCTAAATCTGTCAACTCTTGAAAGGTTTTTGTATCTGGTGCCTCAAGGAAAATTAGGCTCCTAATAACTGAAAATGCTACAGGTCCGCAAGCTGTCAGGAGAATTACTTATTGCTTTTCATCTGCTGCAATGTCATTTGCCCGGAAAACATAACACACAATCTTTCCACACACTGGGCCTCATCTTTGATGGCAGAATCGAATGAGTGAAACTACCCAAATAACAGTATGATGCCATAAATGCTTACCCCAACTCAAAGACAATTGTTGCGAGCTAATTTCTTCAGGAATGTGCTTTTCTCTCATTGCCAGTAAAATAACTCCACAGAGGCCAGTATCCCATCACCATGTCACCCTTTATTTACATGTGGAGAGTCCTTGACACTGATCCAGCTCCCTCAGAGCCAGCTCTCCGTGTGAACAGGATGATTGATACTCCTGTATACCACTGTCTACTGCAACTACTCACTCACTATTAAATCTCAATTGCTGGGCTGACGGTGTCATTATTATGAATGACAATTTGGTCTGATATTAGGCTCTTGTTCTTGATATTTTATCATCCAATTCTTTATCACCAACGCTAAAGATAAAATTGAGGCCTTTGTTTCAAATTGATGATGTTTCGAGTTGAACAACTGTAAAACATATGCTAACTCAGGTCAGTGTTAAAAGTGGCAGGGATAGCGTCTTATCTTCTGGCCTTAAGATTGAGTTCACTCCTACTCTCAGCTCCCTGTCCTTAGGCTCCCACACTGTTTAAATGAAACTTGAAGAATGGCTTTTCAATTTCCCAGAATTTGCAAGTTTTCATTTCAAATTTCCATGATCAATATTGTATATGCCCTTCAAAATCTGCTAGCATGGTGAGTTTTCTGCCTCTAAGCCAGTCCAGCAAGTTAGCAATCTACACAGGGACTATATGGAGATAAGTGAGAGATGTTTATATTCAAAGTGTGGTGTGGTCAGGTCTGTTTACCCAACAAACCAATGCAACATGAAAAAATGAAGGTGCATTTGCTTTCATCGCGCAGACTGTTGAATATAGGAGTTGGGGCATTATGTTGAGATTGTACTGGACATTGGTGAGGCCTCTTAGACTCATTGAATCCATACGGTGTGGAAACAGTCATTTGGTCCACCAAGTCCACAGCGACTCACCCCCTCCACCCTATAACCCTACAT
Organism: Ginglymostoma cirratum; assembly: GCA_024137785.1. Classification (NCBI taxonomy): domain Eukaryota; kingdom Metazoa; phylum Chordata; class Chondrichthyes; order Orectolobiformes; family Ginglymostomatidae; genus Ginglymostoma; species Ginglymostoma cirratum. Next base: position 58,322 of record JAHRHZ010000289.1, on the reverse strand, counting down.
TTCCCATGGCTAAACTACATAACCTACACATCCCTGGACATTATGGGCAATTTAGCATGGTCAATCCACCTAACCTGCACATCTTTGGACTGTGGAAAGAAACCAGAGAACCCTATGGAAACCCACACAGACACAGGGAGAACGTGCAAACTCCACACAGGCAGTTGCCAGAGGCTAGAATTGAACCTGGGTCCCTGGTGCTGTGAGGCAGCAGTACTAACCACTGATCCACCGTGCCAGCCATGGAATCCTTACAGTGTGGAAGCAGGACATTCGGCCCATTGAGTCCACACCAACTCTCCAAGGAGCATCCCACCCTGATCCACTCCCTACCCTATCCCTGCATTTCCCATTCTAGACAATATGAACAATTTAGCAAAGGCAATCCGCCTAACCTGCACATCTTTGGACTGTGGGAGGAAACCGGAGCAATCGGAGAGAACCTAGGCAGGCACGGGGAGAATGCGCAAATTCCGCACAGACATTCGCCTGAAGCTGGAATCGAACCCTGTTCCCTTGGGCTGTGAACCAGCAATGCTAACCACTGTGCTGCCCCATAAAGGTAACATCAGAGTCCCAGAGGGCTGTGGTCTCATTAGAGATGGCGATGACTGGTCGTGGTTTAACCAGAGGGTGACCACATCTCAGATAAAGGGAGAGGTTGAGAGTCCTTCATGGTAACCTCAGCCAGTGCAGAAATTGAACCCATGCTGTTGTACTTCTACATCGTAAACCAGCCGCCCAGCTAACTGAGATAACCAGTGTCCGAACGTCTGGAATACTGAGGCCAATTCTGGTCTCCTTGTTATAGGAAAGATATTATTAAGCTGGAGAAGGTTCCAAAAAGATTTACCAGGACGCTGCCAGGAATGGAGGGTTTCAGTTATAAGGAAAGGCTGGATATACTGGGACCTCTTTCACTGGAGCATTGGAGGTTGAGAGGTGACCTTGTAGACAATTATAATATCATGAGGAATATAAGGTGAATGGCAGCTGTCTTTTCCCTAGGGTGAGGGATTTCAAGACTGTGGGCAAATTATTTAGGTGAGAAGAGAAACATTTAAAAAAGACATGGGGGCGATTTTTTACCACAGAGCATGGTTCGTGTGTGGAATGGTGGATGCGGCTACAGTTACAACCTTCAAAAGGCATTTAGATAAGTACATGAATAAAAAATGTTTGCAGGGATATGGGCCAAGTGCAGGCAGGTGACACTAGTTTACTTTGGGATTATGGTCAGCATGGACTGGTTGAACCAAAGGGCCTGTTTCTGTGCTGTATGACTCTTTGGCCCTATAACACTGATTATGGCTGTAATAACAAAATCAGAGCTATAACGGGAAAAAATGGAACCACGATGAAAAAGATCTGGACTGGTGATTAGAGATGGTATTAAGCAAGGAATTATTGGTGATTGAAAAATAACACAGAGTACTTACAACCCTGAAGCTAAGGAAGGAAAATGCTGCTAGATGAGAATGACAACTTGAGATTGTTGTTTCTGAAAATCTGTTTAAAGGGAGGTGGACTGTTCAGAAGTCTGTTGTGAGAAAAAAACACTTCTAATAATGTTTGAAAAAAAAGACAGAATGTATTGCTGAATAGAGGAATCCTTACAACACAAATTGAGTCATTTTGAAGAACTGAGTGATGGCAAAACAGGTTTCAAGATGATTACTGATAGTCTATCTGCTGTTTGCCAAGGTTTACAGATGTCATTGTTACACTTTGGCCAAGTTGATAAATAAATTGTTAATTCTTTCAGAACATCCTTTGTGACAATATGACAGCTGGTATGTCTTAGCTACAAAATTGAATAGAACATAATAAATATGATTTGGTGCTGTGTGTCTCGGTTGGCAGAAGCTTTCAATAATTTATAAATCTGAAGGGTCTTGTGATACAATTTGAAAATGTCATTTCTCTGAATCATCCCATCCATTTCAAGTATTTTGATTATACTAGTTACAGGTCAATTCTTACGTTTTCCCCTCGGCTGACAATTAACAACTGCAATGTGTGCCAAGATTGTCATACGTATATCTATCATTTGATCAGGATTTTCAGCAGTGATTTCATGGTCTTACATGAAAAGAAAGAAACACAAATTGTAAATTGATAGTCATTAGTGTGGAAGACTCTAATGATTCAATAAATCAAGTTAAAACCTATTCTTCCTATTTCAGTCAAGGGCCACATCGCATTATTCAGTGGTTGGCAGTTCTTCCCATTTCATGATCAGCATTCATCCTTCAAGCAGTTACAATAGAATCAACTCTGGAGAACAGAAAAAAAAAGACACTTCAAATGAAACTAGTGCTACTTCCTTTTCTGGTGATTTGTTACCCCCAAATATAACCCTTCTTCCTTGCATATGGAAAGAAACCTCTCCATCATTTCCAGAAATACGTTTGGAGAGATTTACAACTGGTTAAAGAGGATTTTGACACAGTATTAGTGTCTTTAATTCTGGGTCAGAAGTTCTGGGCTTGAATCCCACACCAAGACTAGTTGGCTACAGAAAATATGTGTTGTAGTGTTCAACATGTTGATTTTCAGCCTATAGATATTTCCAATATGTTTGATGGAATGTAATAAGAGTGGGAGAGTTTCATGGTCAGCCACCCAGTCATGGCAACAACAGCAGTACTTTGTCTATAAGAAAGGATCAATCCAGTTTAAGTTCATGGCCTATCCTTTGAAAACTGGGACAAAAGAAAAGACAGTTAAGTGGACATTCAGTTTGAAGCTGGGAATACTCAGTTGCTGGCTACAAATTGGAATTTTAAACAGAGAGAAAATTTGTGCAGGGGCAAGAAGCAAAAAGGTTGAGGAGGATGTTAAACTTTTTTTGTAGACTTTGAACAGAACTTTGAGGCTGGTGGCTTCTGGTTGCTAGGAGGCCCTTAAGATATGAATGGTCAGTCCTACTGCTGCAGTTCTCTCAAGTCAAAAAATGTCATTAATTTTCCTTCCCTGATTCCCAGTGCTAAGCCCAAAGAGCAGAATGGCTCAGCGAGAAATAATCAGAATGATCAAATTTACAGATGAATTCAGCTCTCAACAAATGGAGTGCCTTTCAGGTGTCTGGCTATAATGATGAGTGAGTGGCCAGTGATTGGCTTGTTCAAATTAATTCAATGGATCAAGTTATTTTCAAAATGGCTGCTGCACTTTGAGACAATTAGCAAGATGCTCTCTAAAGGCACATCCATTTCTTTTACTTTCATAATCCATTCCTTAGAATGCTTTGTACTAGGAATAATGAAAGCACACAGGAATGAAAATGCCAAGCCTTTCCTACTTGGCTTCCCTTTCAACACTGATGTTAATGGAAAGTTCTGAATACTAGTTTTGAATAAGACAGAGCAAACTTGTTATTTGTTACAATGCAGAATTTCAAAAGAACTTTGCTGGCATTGCACTAAAATTAAAAAGAATCTTATGAGTACTGATGTTTTAAACCTACTTTCTAATAATGTTTGAAAGTCTCAAAATTAGCCTACTTGCATAATTGACCAAATAAGTAACAGAGATATCAGGCGGAATTTTCTCAAGTCTAGGATGATCTGTGTAATGGTGAGAAATGTGGGAAAATATGGTGAGAATAAAACATCTGATTCTCAAAGTAAAGAAAAATTTTCCAACTTTCCCCTTAAGGTTTTAGTAGTGGGATCAGAGTCTTGGTGATAACTGATGGCTACCTTGTTTCCATGCATTTGCATCTCATTATTAGCTAATCTTACCTCGGGATCACAATTTTCCCCTCCACTGCCAAGGAACTAGATGTTGCCAATTCCTGACTTGAAAGTCAGAGCAGTTACCTGGCAGGTGCAGCTCAGAAGTTCTTTCTGTATGCCATCATTATAAGGTCTATTCACCAACATCTCAACACACTCTCCACAGACAGTGTCCACCTCCACCCTTCATACATGGAAAATAGCATTAAGAAAACACCAGCCACAAAACACCATCATGGTCAATCCTGGACTAACTCATAATAAACATCAGCACTTCACCACTGCACTTTGGAGTTCACAGACACCTCACACAACACTGCTCCTGTACTGTGGCAATGGGTCAGAACTTAAAATTACACTTAACTTTTAATTCCAAAGTGCTTTTTTTTAGTAGAGATGACTGACACAATCAGAAATGACTGAAGATATAAAGTAAGTAGCTGTCTAGAGACTGATGGAGTGCAACACCTAGGTATCAAAGAAACTTCAAACAGACTGGACTGTGATCTTGACAGGCTACAAATATAAAATGAAGGAGTTGATGAATCTCTGCTCAACAGCAAACCAACTTCATGTAATCATACAGTACAGAAGAGGCCCTTTGGTCCAATAAGTCTGTACTGCCAAAAATATATCACTACCTAAATTAGTCCCACTTTCCTGCATTAGGCTCATAGCTTTAAATGTTTTGACAATTCAAGTGCTCATCCAAGTACTTTTGAAAAGTTGTGAGGTTTCCTGCCTCAGCTACCCTTCCACACAGTCCATTCCTGACTGCCACAACCCACATGGTAAAAAATTATTTCCTTAAATCCCCTCTAAATCTCTTGTCTTTCACTTTAAAATTATGCCCCATTGTAATTGACCCTTCAACTAAGGCAAACAACTGATTTCCATTCACCTTGTCCATGCCCCTCATAATCTTATACACCCGTATCAGGTCCCCTTCAACCTTGTCTGCTCAAAGAAAAACAGCCCAAGCTTATCCAGCCTCTCTTCATAGCTAAACTGTTCCATTCTAGGCAACATCCTAGTGAATCTTCTTTGCAATCCCTCCAGTGCAATCACATCCTTCCTATATTGTGCTGCCCAGAACTGCACACACTACTCCAGCTGTGGCCTAATCAAACAACAAACATAATCTCCCTGCTCTTATAATCTATACCACAACTGATAAAGGCAAGCATCCTATATGCTTCCTAACTACCCTATTAATCTGTCCTGCTACCTGTAGGGATCCGTGGTCAAGCACCCCAAGATCCCTCAGCTTCTCTGAGCTTCCCAGTGTCTTGCCATTCATTGAGTAATCCCTTGTTTTGTTCCTTCTTCCAAAGTGCATCATCTCATATTTATCAGTGTTAAATTCCATCTGCCACTGAACTGTCCAACTGGCCAATCCATTTACATCCTCCTGTAACCTAACAGCTTCTCCCTCACTGTCAGCTACCCGGCCATCTTTGTGCCATCCACAAACGCACTCATTATCACCCTCTCCACTCACCCACAGCACCCCCACCCCCATTCTCATAGAGTCGTAGAGACATACAGCATGGAAACAGACCCTTCAGTCCAACTTGACCATGCCAACCAGATATCCTAATTAAATCTAGTCCCATTTGCCAGCATCTGGCCCAATCCCGCTAAACCATAAGACCATAAGACCATAAGACATAGGAGTGGAAGTAAGGCCATTTGGCCCATCGAGTCCACTCCGCCATTTAATCATGGCTGATGGTCATTTCAACTCCACTTACCCGCACTCTCCCTGTAGCCCTTGATTCCTTGCGAGATCAAGAATTTATCAATCTCTGCCTTGAACACATTCAACGTCCCGGCCTCCACTGCGCTCCGTGGCAATGAATTCCACAGGCCCACCACTCTCTGGCTGAAGAAATGTCTCCTCATTTCCGTTCTAAATCGACCCCCTCTAATTCTAAGGCTGTGCCCACGGGTCCTAGTATCCCCACCTAACGGAAACAACTTCCCAGCGTCCACCCTTTCTAAACCATGCATTATCTTGTAAGTTTCTATTAGATCTCCCCTCAACCTTCTAAACTCTAATGAATACAATCCCAGGATCCTCAGCCGTTCATCGTATGGTAGGCCTACCATTCCAGGGATCATCCGTGTGAATCTCCGCTGGACACGCTCCAGTGCCAGTATGTCCTTCCTGAGGTGTGGGGCCCAAAATTGGACACTGTATTCTAAATGGGGCCTAACTAGAGCTTTATAAAGTCTCAGAAGCACATCGCTGCTTTTATATTCCAACCCTCTTGAGATAAATGACAACATTCCATTCGCTTTCTTAATCATAGATTCAACCTGCAAGTTAACCTTTAGAGAATCCTATACTAGCACTCCCAGATCCCTTTGTACTTCGGCTTTATGAATTTTCTCACCGTTCAGAAAATAGTCCATGCCTGTATTCTTTTTTCCAAGGTGCAAGACCTCACATTTGCTCACGTTGAATTTCAGCAGCCATTTCCTGGACCACTCTCCTAAACTGTCTAAATCATTCTGCAGCCTCCCCACCTCTTCCGTACTACCTGCCTGTCCACCCAACTTCGTATCATCGGCAAACATCGCCAGAATGCCCCCAGTCCCTTCATCCAGGTCATTAATATATAAAGTGAACAGCTGCGGCCCCAACACTGAACCCTGCGGGACACCACTTGTCACCAGTTGCCATTCCGAAAAAGAGCCTTGTATCCCAACTCTCTGCCTTCTGTCAGACAGCCAATCCTCAATCCATGCCAGTAACTCACCTCAAACACCATGGGCCCTCACCTTACTCAGCAGCCTCCCGTGTGGCACCTTATCAAAGGCCTTTTGGAAGTCCAGATAGATAACATCCACTGGGTTTCCCTGGTCTAACCTACTTGTTACCTCTTCAAAGAATTCTAACAGGTTTGTCAGACACGACCTCCCCTTACTAAATCCATGCCGACTTGTTCTAATCTGACCCTGCACTTCTAAGAATTTAGAAATCTCATCCTTAACGATAGATTCTAGAATTTTACCAACAACTGAGGTTAGGCTAATTGGCCTATAATTTTCCATCTTTTGCCTTGATCCTTTCTTAAACAAGGGGGTTACAACAGCGATTTTCCAATCTTTTGGGACTTCTCCTGACTCCAGTGACTTTTGAAAGATCACAACCAACGCGTCTGCTATTTCCTCAGCCACCTCCCTCAGAACTCTAGGATGCAGCCCATCGGGGCCAGGAGATTTATCAATTTTTAGACCTTTTAGCTTTTCTAGCACTTTCTCTTTTGTAATGCCTACCACACTCAAGTCTGCCCCCTGACTCTCCTTAATTGTTGGGATATTACTCATGTCTTCCACTGTGAAGACTGACGCAAAATACTTATTAAGTTCTTCAGCTATTTCCTTATCTCCCTTCACTAGCCTTCCAGCATCAGTTTGGAGCAGCCCAATGTCTACTTTTGCCTCTCGTTTGTTTCTTATGTATTGAAAGAAACTTTTACTATCATTTCTAATATTACTGGCTAGCCTACCTTCATATTTGATCCTCTCCTTCCTTATTTCTCTCTTTTTTTATCCTCTGTTTGTTTTTGTACCCTTCCCAATCTTCTGATTTCCCAGTGCTCTTGGCCACTATATAGGCTGTCTCTTTTTCTTTGATACATTTCCTGACTTCCTTTGTCAGCCATGGCTGTCTAATCCTCCCCCGGATAATCTTTCTTTTCTTTGGGATGAACCTCTGTATTGTGTCCTCAGTTACACCCAGAAACTCCTGCCATTGTTGCTCTACTGTCTTCCCCGCTAGGTTCTGCTTCCAGTCGATTTTTGTCAGTTCCTCTCTCATGCCCCTGTAATTACCTTTATTTAACTGTAACACCATTACATCCGATTTTGCCTTCTCTCTTTCAAACTGCAGACTGAACTCGACCATATTATGATCGCTGCCTCCTAAGTGTTCCCTTACTTTAAGGTCTTTTATAAAGCCTGGCTCATTACATAGCACTAAGTCCAGAATAGCCTGCTCCCATGTGGGCTCCATCACAAGCTGTTCCAAAAAGCCATCCTGTAGGCATTCTATGAATTCCCTTTCTTTGGATCCACCGGCAATATTATTCACCCAGTCCACCTGCATATTGAAGTCCCCCATGATCACTGTGACCTTGCCTTTCTGACATGCCCTATCTATTTCCCGGTGCATCTTGTACCCCTGGTCCTGACCACTGTTAGGAGGTCTGTACGTAATTCCCATTATGGTTTTTTTGCCTTTGTGGTTCCTCAATTCCACCCACACAGACTCCATATCATCTGACCTATGTCATTCAGTGCTATTGATTTAATTTCATTCTTAACTAACAAGGCAATCCCACCCCCTCTGCCCACCTCCCTGTCTTTTCGATAAGTTGTAAATCCTCGGATGTTTAACTGCCAGTCCTGAACCCCCTGCAACCATGTCTCTGTGATGCCTACCACAAAACCTTTCCTATCCATTTGCCCATCCAGATGCTTTTTAAATGTTGTAATTGTACCAGCCTCCTCCACTTTCTCTCGCAGTTCATTCTATGCATGCACCACCCTCTGCACGAATAAAGTGCCCTTTTAAATCTTTCCCCTCTCACGTTTAACCTATGTTCTCTAGTTTTGGCCTTCCCCACCCTGGGGGAAAAGATCTTGTCTATTTACCCTATCCATGCCCCTCATGATTTTATAAACCTCTATAAGGCCACCCCTCAGCCTCTTACGCTCCAGGGAATATAGCGCCAGCCAGTCAGCCTCTCCTTATAGCTCAAACCCTCCAGCCTGGCAACATCCTTGTAAATCTTCTCTGCACCCTTTCAAAGTTCACAATGTCCTTTCTATAGCTGGGAGACCAGATTTGTATGCAGTAATCCAAAAGTTGCTTAAACAATGTCCTGGACAACCACAACATGACCTCCCAACCCCTATACTCAATGCAATGACCAATAATGGCAAGCATACTGAACGACTTCGTCACCATCCAATCTACCTGTGACTCCACTTTCAAGGAACTATGAACCTGCCCTCTGAGGTCTCTTTGTGCAGCAACACTCCCCAGGACCTATGAATATCACAAACAGTAAGGGGCCCAGCACTGATCTTTATGGTATGTCTCTGCACCCCAGGCTTCAGTCACACAAACAGCTTTATACCGTTACCCTCTGTTCCCTATCACTAAGCTAGTTTTGGGTTCAATTTGTCAAGTTATTCTGGATCACACAAGCCTTTACCTTATCAATTTCCCATGAGGGGCATTGTCAAGGGCCATGCTGAAATTCCTATAAACTACATCAACAACCCCATTTTCAACCAACACTTGTTCACCACCTCCAAAAAATTCCATCAGATTTATTAGGTATGGCCTCCCTCTGAGAAAGCCAGATTGATTATCCTTGACCAAACCTTGCATTTCTAAATGGACATTAATTTTCTCTTTTACTGTTTTCTCCAAAAGTTTTCTCTACCACTGGTGTTAGACTCATTGGTCAATAGCTCTTGTCAAATGGAACTATATCAGCTTTCCTCCAGGCTTCTGGCACCTCCCCTGTGGTCAGAAACTATTGAAAAATTTGGGTCAGGACCCCTGTAATTTCCTCCCTTGTGTCCTACAGTAACTTGGGAAACTGCTCGTTCAAACTGCTTGTTCAAAAAAGGGAATAGGGATCACCCCGGAAATTACAGTTAGTCTTACATCAGTGGTGGGCAAATTATTGGAAAGGGCTCTGAGAGATAGGATTTATGATCACTTGGAAATGCACAGTTTGATTCATGATAGTCAGCATGGGTTTGTGAGGCGTAGGTCATGCCTCACAAGCCTTATTGAATTCTTTGAAGAGGTGACCAAACACATGGATGAAGGTCGAGCAATGGATGTGGTATACGTGGATTTAAGTAAGGCGTTTGATAAGGTTCCCCATGGTAGGCTCATGCAGAAGGTAAGGAGGCATGGGATAGGGGGAAATGTGGCAGATTGGATTCAGAATTGGCTGACCCTTAGAAGACAAAGGGTGGTTTCAGACAGAAAATATTCAACATAGTGCTCAATTACGAGTGGGGTACCACAAGGATCTGTTCTGGGTCCTCTTCTATTTGTGATTTTTGTAAATGTTTTGGATGAAGGAGTGGAAGGGTGGATTAGTAAGTTCGCGGATGAAATGAAGGTGGGTTGCATTGTGGACAGTGCGGAGGGCTGTTTTAGGTTACAAAGGGACATTGATAGGATGCAGAGCTGGGCTGAGAAGTGACAGATGGAATTTAACCCTGAAAAGTGTGAGGTGATTCATTTTGGAAGGACAAATTTGAAAGCAGAATGCAAGGTTAACGGAAAGATTCTTGGCAGTGTGGAGGAGCAGAGGGATCTTGGGTGTTCATGTCCACAGTTCCCTGAAAGCTGCCACCCAGGTGGATAGAGTTGTTAAGAAGGTGTATGGTGTGTTAGCTTTCATTAATAGAGGGATTGAGTTCAAGAGATGTGAAGTTATGCTCCAGCTATACAAAAGCCTGGTTTGGCCACATCTGGAATATTATGTCCAGTTCTGGTCGCCTCATTACAGGAAAGATGTGGAAGTGTTGGAAAAGGTGCAGAGGAGATTTACCAGGAAGTTGCCTGGAATGGAGGGAAGGTCTTACAAGGAAAGGTTGAGAGAGCTAGGGCTCTTCTCTTTAGAACAATGAAGGATAACAGGTGACTTGTACAGGTGACAGGTGTACAAAATGATCAGAGGTATAGATAGAATAGACAACCAGAGACTTGTTCCTAGGGTGGAGGTAGCTATTACAAGGGGGCATAGTTTTAAAGTGAGTAGAGGTAGATATAGGGGAGACGTCAGAGGTAGATTCTTTACTCAGAGAGTGGTCAGGGCTTGGAATGCATTGCCGGAGAGTGTAGTGAGTTGGCCTCATCGGGGCATTTAAGCGGCTATTAGATAGGCATATGGATGATAGTGTAAGGTAGGGGTGGAGATTAGGTAGACTTTAGGATTAGGGTAAAAGTTCGGCACAACATCGTGGGCCGAAGGGCCTGCACTGTGCTGTACTGTTCTATGTCCTATGTTCTATGCTCATGTAGACTGGGGATTTGACCACTTTTAAATCCACCAAAACCTCCAATATCTCCTTACTTCTTATATCAATCTGCTCAAAAGATCCACAGTCTATTCTCTTGAATTTGGGTCTTCCTTCTCTTGACTAAAGAAGATGTGAAGTACTCATTTAAAAAATGCCTTACCTATGTTCTCTGGCTTCAGTCACAAATGCCCCCATGGTCCCTAATAGGACCTATTCTTTCTCTGGTTATTCTCATCCCCTTGATAAACAACCTCCTGCAGATTATGCCCCAAACTGCAGACACATTTTGAGATTTTCCCTTTGAAGAAAACACAAGGATAGGAGTTATAAAAAGATTAAAATCTACTGGACTGGATTAGTGGGAGGAACATTCTCATGTGTACCAGTCTGAGGTCAAGTGTTAGTATGCTGCGTTGGTCACAATTGAAGATCTATCACCTAGTTATCCTTGTGATGCATGTAACTAACATCCATCACTCTGAGTGCTGCAAGCCAGTTTCAAAAAGAGAACCAGGACAAAGGAACTTCAATCAGCCTAGAAATCTGAGAATCTTTAAAAAACCACAGTTCAATCACCAACATCAATGCTATCAGTAATATCCAATGCAACAGCTGCAACATTCCACTGTCCACTCTTCGTGAACAATTCAGAGACTGCTCTGTATATCTTTTTTTAGACTCTTATCCTTTTGGACTCATCTTTTATTTCCAGCCTGTGTATATGTGCTTTATCTCAATAATTCTTTACAGGGTCATGGAAGTGATACATCACAGAAAGATGCCATTCTGCCTAATATACTTACACTGGCTCTTCAAACAAGCATCATGACCTAGTGCCAATCTCCTGCTTTTTCCCAGGCCCTTGCATATTATTTCAATTCAAATAATCTTGCAATAACCTCTTGAATGGCTTGATTGAAACTATCTCCACCATACTCACCGGCAGTGCATTCCATACCCTAAGCGTTCGCTGAATGAAAATGTTACTTCTCACAGCAAATTTGCTCCTTTTGAAATCACTGAAATCCATGCCCTCTCATAATTATTCATTTTATGAGCAGGAATAATTTCTCCCTATCTCGTCTTTCCAAGTCTCTCAAGATTTTGAAAACCTCTCCATTTAGCCTTCTTCCCTCTAAAGAGAACAGATCCAACTTTGTCAATCTATCCTCATAACTGAAGTTTCTCATCCTTGGAACCATTCCTGTAAATCTTTTCTGCATTGTCTCCAATGTGTTCACATCCTTCCTGCATTGTGATACACAATATCCCTTTCCTTTCTCGCATGTAGTAATTAATAAACTCACTTTTCATTGGTTCAATAAAGCCTAGTTAAATTGGTTCCTTTTTAAACAAAAGTTCATTTGAAACTGGGAGAAAGGTATCCACAAGTGAAGGGATCTTTTGTGTATTCACCATGTTGCAACCATCTGATTGGGTGAGTCAATAAAGAAGGGGAGCCTGTTCATCATTCCTTGTGCAGGAGCTAGCATATTGGGCTATCTTGTTTGAAACCGTAATGAATGGGGAACTTCTGGAGTCTGGTCACAGTACCCACCAGGTGGCTGTGCACTCAGGAACACACATCCATCTCGAGCATTGGTGCAGGATGCATTTTATGGGCTAACAGTTTGCTTCCCTAGTGCTCACTCACTTTGTAGTAGCTTGAAGGCTCACAGCACCTCTGTCTCATTTTGCTTTTTAGCACATTTCTCTTCAATGATAACCTACAGGATCACACCACATTTGGTTTGCATTGGCTTTAGAGCAGACAGAAAGGCAGGCAGCTTGTCATGGTTGCCAGCACTGAACAATCAAGGAGGTGGCCATATATGATGCCATGCTATTATCAATGTCACTCCAACAGCGCAAGCAGCTTACGTGACAAATACACTGCATGTTCATCAACCAATTGGTCATTTCTGAAAGGGAACCACAGTCAGTCAGGAAGTGCCACAACATTCAGTCAAAGATCTCATCCAGTCTCAGTACCGGGGTTCAAGCAAAGTCAGTCAGGCACTTGGTTTGATTAAAGTGTGGAGATACATGCCATTGCAGTCAGGGGATGGATCATGGTCAGTCCTGCCAATCAAGCCCAGGCATTATACTTGGGGAACTGTGGAAGCCCAAATCCAGCTGCAGGCTGCGCTCATTCAGACCTTTTCTGACAAGTCAGTCTGCAAAAGATGGGCCACAAATACTTGCAGTTTTGTTGCAAACATCAAGAGGTCTTGTCGGGGGCAGTTTATGCAGTGTTGTGGAAATAGGAAATTGACGTCTGGGGATGGGCTGGGTTTTGCTGGGACACAGAGGGGATAATAACAGTGACAGGACGGGGAGGCAATTCTAAACATGAGTGGCATCTACTGACAACATAGGAACACATGGATACTCCAGAAGGAAGTTGTTCACAAGTCAACCCAACCCTGGTTTCAATAGAAGAACAGAGGATCACTATTGTGTGCATAGCAGTGCAGCATGCCAAGTGCTAAGGGGTAAAATTGATGATATTTACCATCAAATAAGAGGGGTGAAGAGGAACTTCAGGACCCTGAAAGCTGATGAGGACAGTAACACAAATGGAACATGAAGATTGGATGGGGTTTGGTGAAATCTTGACTAACAGAAGGAGCCTATAGCTCACTCACAGGAACACAAACTAGATCACATGCCATTTTTAACAAAATCTCAATTGGTGAAATTTAAATTCAATTAAGGAAAGTTTGGAGTTGAAAGTTAGTTATCATTGATGGTAACCATGTAATAATCATTGACTTATAAAAATCTCCCTGGTACACTAGTGTCCTTTCGGGAAAGAAATCTGCCAACCATACCTGGCCTGGCCTACATGTAGTTTTAGATCCACAGCTAAAGTGCTTGACTGTTAACTCCTATCTGAAGTAGCCTAACAAGCCACCTGGTTCACGGGCAATTAGGAATGCTCAACAAATGTTGATAACAGCAAATTTTGCCAGCAATGCTGACAGACCATGAAGGATTAAATGTCAAAATTTACCTCGAATCTTAAGTACACAAAGGTGGCATGGTGCTTTTCAAACTTAAATTGTGTCTGTAAATATCCATATTACATTTGTTTCACCTTTGCTTATGTGTGTCTTCATTATTTATTGAGAATAGCTTGTCAAAGAGCTCAATGTACTGGCTGCCTCATTGTTGGCGCACATTGTTGGTGACAGAATATTTCCCTAATTATCAAAGAAACAATATTATGTTTGTATGTATTGTGGAATGTTTATTTTGGGGTGAAGAGTTATGCACATCATTCCGAGGGACATAGCTAAACCTGCAGGCTTTGCTGGAACTCCCTTCTATGTATTGTAAAGGACATAGTCTGAGAAAAAAATTTTCAAATTGTAATTGTTGTAGGTGAACTCAAAGCCCTGGAAGGGGTCTGCCAGCCCCTGCCCTAAGATGGACTAACATTTGGACCGCACTGATCACTGCTTTTTAGTCACCTCATTTCTTAACTTGTCTGCCTCCACCACTCCTCCATCAAACTTTCCCTGCCAGTAATATGTCATGCAGGACAATGGCTACTTACCACTTCACTCCTGCCTGGTCTAACCCCATTCTGTATTTCCCTATATCCCTCTTCCACTTCTCCATGCTTCAACCTCACTCTGCAGTCCCCGCCATTCATGATCTCCGCCTTGACAGTCCTCCGTGCAACAGCCCATTCTCTTGCTCCCTCTCCCCCTGTGGGGTTAAACAACAAACAGTGCTGACCTTCCATGAAACCAAAAGGTACATGTTATCTTTAAACAATTTTGAACTGGGTGACACAAGATTCTCATTGGCCACTGGTCCAATCTTGAAAGTATGATTTTATTGAAACCTGTTTCATGACACCAAGTATTCACAACATACAAATGTCTTACAACTACCAATCTAGTATGGGCTAGCTTTATCTTCAAGACATCACAATTACCCTGCCTGCGTGACCTCACCAGGCATATTGCCAGTAGGTGGCATGTAAATTAGGTTGGGTCCTCAGCCCTAAGCTAACCACCTTGAGGGAGGGGGAGGGGTGCAGGCACCGAACTCCATTTGCCATATTTAAATGAATAATTAAGGGTCAATTCAGCTTTATAGAAGCTCAATTTTCTTGACTATTTCCCTGCACATGGCATAATCTAGTTGGTGTGGGCAGATGAATAGAAATGATCAGGCCATTTTGTTTTAAGTTTCTAAAAAGGGTGGAGGGAAAGAGGGGGCGATACCTTCAGGAATATCCTTTAGGCATCAGGCCAATGCCATAACAGATTAAAACCTTCTCTTCATGTTGACTTTAAAATCAGTTCCTCCACTCCCATCACTTCCCCTTTCCAAGATTTTGAATGCTCCCCCATCCAATGGCCCTGACCAACTGGATTCAGGATCATTTCCATATTCTTAGACCAGCATTCTGGGATGTGTTTGCAGTTTTGGCAGCACTCACTACCAAGCTCCTAGTATTGCTCGGATCATTGTTGCTAATGGCCAATCAGATAGGCAGCTCCAGAGGGTGAGAGAATCTTTTACCGATGGGCAGAAATCTCAAACTGCACCGAGCTGGCTATGGAACGCAGTGGCTGTAGGGGTAGGCATCATATCAGTCTATTGGCATGAGGCCAACTTTCCTTCTAGGGTGCAAGCAGTCTGTTGCCCCCTCCCACAATGCTGCAAAACTTTGCCATTTGTCTTTGCATTTCAACCCATCATCAGGAAATAAAAATTTCTTATTCCACCAAATTAAGTCACCCCACATGTGATTTTTGCTGCTCTTGGTGGTCTCCATAAAGTTCCCAACAATAGTACTGCTGTACCATAGCTTCATGAGGGAGATACTTTTATACCAGCATTGGCTGAGAATTCTTGCACCAAAGCAATTACACTTGAAGCTCCACATTTGAAATGAACTTGCATTTATGTTGATCCTGAATAAATTACAGTGTCAACAGGGATGATATTAAAATCCATTCAACTTAAAATTGTTTATTGCACAGAAAAGTGGAGAAGGCTTAAAATTTGAATGAACAGAAATAACAATAGCATGCTGTGCTCAATATGCTTTAAATTATCAAATTAAGACACTTTGAATTCAAAGTTGACTGTGTCATGTTTTCTCCGAATCATAATTTCCTGCTGAGGGATCATTATTACGCTTCAAGCATACATGAGGACCTCTGTGATTTCTGCTTAAGTGGTATTGAATAGGAAGACAATGATACAAACTATCAGAAACCTGCATAGACAGGAAACAAACATAAAAAGCGCAACTTGCTATTATTGCTACCAGATAATAACACACACGATTATGACACTTGGTTTCAAAAAGCAACTGATTCAGAATCTTTTTCCTGAGCTCTATTAAGCCTGGAGTAAATAACAGACCAACTCAACTGAAATGAAACAAGACTTGTCCTTTTCTGGTGCTTGAATGCTCCAGGGCATAATGTGAAGAATCGCAATGTGAAATATACAAACAAGCCTGCAATATTGATCCATAGGCCAGAGGAAATATGTTGGTGGTAAAGTCTTCTCTCTAACTCTGAAACACATGCCAGTTAAAATGTTGGTCCATGCACACGTATTGATTGGAACCAAAGAAGACTTGCTGCTAGTTGGATGTATGTGATCAGGATAAACGCTTATCTACAAAACATAGTAATTTATTTTTTATTTATTTATTCACAGGATGAGAGTGTCACTGGCTAGGCCAGCATTTATGGCCCATCCCTAACTGAAGAGTCAACCACATTGCTGTGCGTCTGGAATCACATGTAGGCCACACCAGGTAAGGCTGGCAGTTTCCTTCCCTAAAGGACATTAGTGAACTAGATGGGTTTTTCCCAACAACTGGCAATAGATTCACAGTCATCATTATCCTCTTAATTCCAGATTTTTTTAATTGAATTTAAATTCCACCATATGCCATGGTGGGATTCAAACCCAGGTCCCCAGGACATTATCTGGGTCTCTGGATTAATAGTCCAGTGATAATACCACTAGGCCATTGTCTCCCCTTAAAGAAGTTAACATTTGAAGGGGGAGAAAGTGGAAGTGAGAGAAAGTGGAAACCTTTGGAGAAAGTGGGACTTGAACGTGGATTGCTTGGTTCAGGGGTGGGAACACTAGAACAGCACCGCAAGAGCCCACCTGCATATTAATATATGATGCTTCCAATTCATAGAAGTATCACACTGTAAGATTGACTGAAGATCCTAAACTAGTTGTCAGTGTAATCCTTCACATATTCAGAATTGTCCAACAAATATCAATCAATTGTAGAATTACGTTCAATGTTAAATACTGTGTTCGGGTTTTGCATGTTTCAGCTTGTTTTCAAATTTGGTTACAGTCATTACCTTACTTATTGTGAACAGCCAAAGGGACATAAATAGAAATTGCTAGAAATGTTCAGCAGGTCTGGCAGCATCTATGAAGAGATATCAGGATTAACGTTTGGGGTCCAGGTCACCCTTCCTCAGAACTGATAGTAGGTAGGAAATTGTCAGTTTTGTATGCAGAAGATAGGGTGTGGGCAGGGAGTAAAAAGTAAATGATAGGTGGGGATAGAGCCCAAAGAGAGAAAAGAACGGTTGGGTAGACAAAGGAGTGTATAAAGGTCTGGCTAGGAGGGTGAATAGCTGTTTATAGAGGCTGTTATTGGCTCACAATAAGTAATGTGTCTTGGCAGACTATGAGATAACAAGGCCTGGATGTGGGTTTGGGGTCCAGGACATGGGAGAGTTCAGGCCCTAAATTATTGAACTCGATATTAAGTCCAGGAGGCTGCCGGGGCCCAAAGCAGAAAATGAGATGTTATTCCTTCGGTAAGCATTGAGTTTTGCTGGAGGACAGCAGCAAGCTTGAGACAGAGATAAAAAACAAAAGAACTGTGGATGCTGTAAATCAGGAACAAAAACAAAGTTGCTGGAAAAGCTCAGCAGGTCCGGCAGCATCTGTGAAGGAGAAAACAGAGTTAACGTTTTGGGTCCGGTGACCCTTCCTCAGAACTGTTCTGAGGAAGGGT
>JAHRHZ010000289.1:18892-40078 GCA_024137785.1 Ginglymostoma cirratum | reverse complement strand
GTTAACTCTGTTTTCTCCTTCACAGATGCTGCCAGACCTGCTGAGCTTTTCCAGCAACTTTGTTTTTGTTCCTGAGACAGACATGTTGGCCAGGGAACAGCATGGTTTGTTAAAGTGGTGGGCAAATAGGAGCTCAGTGTCTTTTTTGTGGACAGGACATAGATGTTCTGTGAAGCAGTCACCCAGTGTACACTTCGTTTCATCAATGTAGAGGAGACCACATTGTGAGCAGCAAATGCAGTAGACTAGATTGTATGAAGTGCTAGTAAAGTGCTGCTTGACCTGGAAGATATGTTGGGTCCTTGGATACTGACGAGGGAGGAGGTAAATAGGCAGGTGTTGTAAATTTGGCCGTTGCATGGGAAGGTGCCGTGGAGCTGTGGGGAATGATGGGGGTGAAGTAAGAGTGGAGCAGGGTGTCCCAGAGGGAACAGGCCCTGCAGAAAGTAGACAAAGGAGGGGAGGGGAATATGTGTCTAGTGGTGACATCTCACTGGAAATGACGTAAATGGCGGATGATGATTTTCTGGACATGGATGCTGGTGGGATGGTAGGTGAGGATAAGGGGGACACTATCGCTGTTGCTGGAGGGAGGAGAGGGGTGAGGGTGGAAGTGCTGGAGCTGGATCAGACCCGATTGAGGGGCCTGTCAACAATGGTGCTGGGGAATCCTCAGTTGAGGAAGAACGCATACATGTCGGAGATAGTAAGAACTGCCGATGCTGGAATCAGAGATAAATGTGAAGCTGGAGGAATACAGCAGGCCAGGCAGCATCAGAGGAGCAGGAAAGTTGAAGTTTCAGGTCGGGAGCCTTCTTCAGAAATGGGGGAGGGGAAAGCGGTTCTGAAATAATTTGACAGAGCAGGGGTGGGGCTGGGGAAGGTAGGTGGGATGGTGATAGGTGAGTGCAGGTAGGCAATGGTGGGGATTGGTCAGTGAGGTGGGAGGAGCAGATAGGTGGGAAAGAAGATGGACAGGTTGTGTCAGGTTGTGTCAGGTCAAGGAGGTGGGGATGAGAGGGAGGGTTGGTCATGGGATGAGGCCAGTGGTGGGGAGATTTTGAAACTGGTAAAGTCCACATTGAGACCAATTGGGCTGTAGGCTCCCAAGGCGGAATATGAGGTGTTGCTCCTCCAGTTTTCGGGTGGCATCATTGTGACACTGGAGGAGGCCCAGGATGGACGTGTCACCCAGGGAGTGGGAGGGAGAGTTGAAGTGGTTTGCGACTGGAAGGTGTTGTCGTTCGTCACAAATAGAGAGCAGATGCCTACAAAGCTGTCTCTGAGCCTCCACTTGGTTTCACCAATGTAGATGAGGCCACATCGGGAGCAGGGGATGCAATAGACCACTTTAGGGGATGTGCAGTGAACATCTGTCTGATGTGAAAGGTTTTGTTGGTTCCTCGGATGGAGGCGAGGGGGGAGGTGTAGGGGCAGGTGTAGCACTTCCTGTGGTTGCAGGGAAAGGTGCTGGAGGTAGTGGGGCTAGCGGGGAATGTGGAGCGGATGAGGGAGTCGCGGAGAGAGCAGTCCCAATGGAAGGTAGATAGGGGTGGGGAGGGAAATATATTTTTGGTTGTGGGGTCAGATGGTAAGTGGTGAAAGTGGCGGAGAATGATGTGTTGAATCCAAAGGTTAATGGGTTGATACGTGGGGACAAGAGGAATTCTGTCTTTGTTTTTATTTGCAGGGAGGGGATGTGAGGGCAGAGGTGTGGGAAATGCAAGCGATGTGGTTAAGAGCATTTTCGACCGCAGTGGGGGGGAAATTGCGGTCCTTGAAATAAGAGGACATCTGGGATGTTTGGGAGTGCATAGCTCCATCTTGGGAGCAGATGCGGCAGAGGCAGAGGAATTGGAAGTAGGGCATCACATTCTTGCAGGAAGGTGGGTGAGAGGAGGTGTAGTCTAGGTAGCTGTGGGAGTTGGTGGGCTTGAAATAGATATCAGTTTCAAGGTGGTTACCAGAGATGGAGACAGAGAGGCCCAGGAAGGAGAGGAAGGTATCAGAGATGGTCCAGGTGAACTTAACGTTGGAGTGGAAGGTATTAGTAAAGTTGGTAAACTGTTCAAGCTCCTCGTGGGAGCACAAGGCGGCGTCGATACAGTCATCGATATAACGGAGGAAGAGGTGGGGGATGGGGCCAGTGTAGCTGTGGAAGAGGGACCGTTCCACGTATCCTACAAAGAGGCAGGCATAGCTTGAGCCCATGTGGGTTCTCATTGGCCACCCCCTTAGTCTGTAGGAAGTGGGAGGAGTTGAAGGAAAAGCTATTAAGGGTAAGGACAAGTTCAGTCAAGCAGATGAAGGTGTCAGTGGAGGGGGACTGGTTGGGCCTGCAGGAGAGGAAGAAGCAGATGGCCTTTAGGCCATCTGCGTGGGGAATGTAGGTGTATAGGGATTGGATGTCCATAGTGAAGATGAGGTGTTGAGGGCCAGGAATTTGGAAGTCTTGGAGGAGGTGGAGGGCATGGGTGGTGTCATGGACGTAGGTGGGAAGTTCCTGGACCAAGGGGAGAAAATAGAGTCGACGTAAGTGGAGATTAGTTCAGTGGAGCAGGAGCAGGCAGAGACAATGGGTCAGAGGAGTCAAAGATAGACCCGTTGAAAGTGAGGGCACTGTGGAAATTGAAAGCGAAATCGATGAACTTTTCCAATTCTGGATGAGAAAGGGAAGCAGCACCAATGATATCAGAGAAAGAGGTGTAGGTGGGGGCCAGAATAAGATTGGAACAAGGAATGTTCCACGTACCTCAAAGAGATAGACATAACTAGAGCCGATGCGGGTACCCATTGCCACCCCTCTGACCTGAAGAAAATGAGAGGAGTTAAAAGAGAATTTGTTGAGGGTGAGGACGAGTTCGGCCAAGCGGTGGAGGGTGGTGGTGGGTGGGGGCAGTTCAGGCCTTGGACTGGACACTTAAAGGAATTCAAAGTCCATGGCAAAGCGGAGGCAGCTGGAACCTGCAAACTGGAAATTCTGAAACTGGTGTAAAGCATCAGAGGAGTCCTAATGAAGGGTCTTGACCCGAAAAATTGACTTTCCTGTTCCTCTGATGCCACCAGGCTTGCTGTGCTCCTCCAGCTCCACACTGTATTGACACTAACTTCCAGCATCTGCTGTTCTTGCTATCTCCTAGTCACTGAAAACCATACTGCGAAGCCTCTGCTGAGGATGGTCACCTTGAAAAAGTCGTCCTCCTCCCTCCGTAAAGATCTCAGTGGGTGTCTCTCCCACTGCAACCCCCGATAATTTCCTCTGCCCAGAAACTCTTCAACCACATCCTAAAACAAATTTGTTGCTACAGCCATGTCTCCTTTCTCAGTACCTGCCTATGCAACTGGCTTATCACCTATGGACTCCAAACAACATTCAAACCATCCCAATTTGGACCTAACCATGACAACTGTTATCTACGGTATCTCCAGAAATGGTTCTCCCTACGGATCCTCAGTTCCACACACGCAGCTGTGCACCAGTCCTGATGAAGAGGTCCGACCCGAAACATCGACTGTCCTTTCCTCTGATGGTGCTTGACCTGCTGTGTTCCTCCAGCTCCACACTGCATTGACACTGACTTCCAGCATCTGCAGTTCTTGCTATCTCCTAGAGAATCATGGGTGTGAGTGGGCAGTCACTGAGTCGGGGGGAAAAGACCACATCAAAATAGGAAGAGATGAGTTCTGAGGGGCAGGAGCAGGCTGAAACAATGGATCTGCCCGGGCAGTCCTGTTTGTGCATTTTCAGAAGGAAGTAGGAGCGAGCTGCACAGGACTGTGAGCTATGAGTTTGGATGTAGTTAGTGGGAGATCACCAGATGAAGTAAGGTAAGCGACCATAGTTGATACAGGTCCTGATGTGCCATGGTGGGGTCATGGCCCAGGGGAAGATAAGAGGAAGTACCTGAGATCTAGGGTTCAGCCTCTGTAATGTAGAGGTCAGCACGCCAGACAACAACGGCACCAACCCTTTTCAGCACGTTCAATGACAAAGTCACGATTGGATCTAAGCTCATGGAGTACAGTCAGTTTGGGGGGAGATAGGTTGGATTGGGTGAGGGGGGAGGACAGAGAAATTCAGGTGACCAATGTCACATTGACAGTTCTCAATGAACAGATCAAGTTCAGGTAAAAGGCTGGAAAGAGGGGTCCAGGTGGAGGGAGAGTGTTGGAGCTGGGCGAAAGGGTCTGTGGGACAGGGAGGGGACTCTTGTCCAAACAAATGGGCATGGAGGCAAAGATGATGGAAGAAGAGTTTGATGTCATGTCATGCCTGAGATTCATTAAGATGGGTATGAAGAGGGATAAAGCTGAGACCTTTGCTGAGTACAGAATGTTCAGCATTGGAAAACGGAAGGCCAGGAGGATGGTGATTACGTGGCAGGAGGTGGTGTTGGGGGAGGGGATGGAGTCAGAGGGAAGTGGAAAGGAGGTAGGTTCCAAAGGGCCATGGGTATTTCTGAGTTGTTGCATCATGTGGGCCTTGATGCCTGAAGGAAACAGAAAAGGTTTCTTGTTAGCACGACGAATGAGCCGAAAAATGAATGGGGAACTGGTTAAAATGGTTCGCAACCGCTTTGTTTGCAACAAATGACAAAACCTTCCAGTCGCGAACCAATTTAGCTCCCCCTCCCACTCCATGGGTGACATGTCCATCCTGGGCTTCCTCCAGTGTCACAATGACACCATCCACAAAATGGAGGAGCAGCACCTCGTATTCTGCTTCGGGAGCTTACAGCCCAATGGCCTAAATGTGGATTTTACCAGTTTCAAAATCTCCCCACCCCCAGCCTCATCCCACAACCAACCCTCCCTCTCATCCCCACCTCCTTGACCTGACACAACTTGTCCATCTTCTCTCCCACCTATCCGCCCCTCTCACCTCATTGACCAATCCCCACCACTCCCTACCTGCACTCACCTATCACCATCCCACCTATCTTCCCCAGCCGCACCCCTGCTCTCTCCATTTATTTCTGAGCTCCCTGCTCCCTCCCCATCTCTTACGAAGGGTCCCGACCCGAAACATCAACTTTCCTGCTCCTCTGATGCTGCCTGGCCTGCTGTGTTTCTCCAACTCAACACTGTGTTATCTCTTCTTCAAAGTGGGCATGCCTAGAAGGGAAGTGGCAGTGAGTTAATACTGAAAACTGAAAGAACTGGATATGCTGGAGATCAGCAACAAAAATGGAAATTGCTGGAAAAGCTCAGCAGGTCTGGCAGCATCTGTGAAGAGAAATCAGAGTTAGCGTTTCAGGTCCGGTGACCCTTCCTCAGAACTGATGGTATCTAGGAAAATGTCAGTTTATATGCAGAAGGTAGGGTGAGGGAGGGGATAAGGGGTAAATGACAACTGAGGATAGAACCTAAAGAGACAGAAGAACAGTTGGACAAACGAGTTGATAACAATCCGGCTGGGAGGGTGAATAGCTGTTAATGGAGACTGCTAGTGGCTAACAATAGGTAGTGTTTCATGGCAGTCTATGCAATAACAAGGCCTGGAATGTGGGTTTGGGGTCTAGCACATGGGAGAGTTCAGGCCCTAAAAATACTCAACTCGATATTGATTCCAGAGGGCTGCAGGGTCCACAAGTAGAAAATGAGATGTTGTTCCTCCAGTTTACGCTGAGGTTTGCTTGAGCACTGCAGCAACCAGGACAGTCTCAGGGTTCTCCGCTTCTTCCTGGAGCAAAGTCCTGAACTGTCTCCATCCATCACCACCCTCCGAGCTTGTCCTCACCCTCAACAACTTCTCTTTTAACTCCTTTCATTTTCTTCAGGCCAGAGGGGTGGCCATGGGTACCCATGTGGACCCCAGTTACATCTGTATCTTCATGGGGTATGTGGAACGTTCCTTGTTTCAGTCCTATTCTGGCCCCCATCCACAACTCTTTCTCTGACATATCAATGATACCATCGGTACTGCTTCCCTCTCATGTCTGGAATTGCAAAATTTCATCAATTTCGTTTCCAACTTCCACCCTGCCCTCACTTTCACCTGGTCTATCTCTGACTCCTCCCTTCCCTTCCTTGATATTTCTATTTCCATTTCTGGGGATAGACTGGTCACTACTATCCACTACAAACCCACTGACTCCCACAGCTACCTGGACTATACATCCTCACACCTTGCTTCCTCTAATAGAATAGAATATCCCTTATTGTCACCTGTACTCCAGTACAGAAGTACAGGTGTACAGTGAAAAGATTTTATAATGGCTGCCTTTTAATGATGCCATCTTAGGTACAAGTATATAGGTATAAATCTTAGAGTAAAAATAATAACATTGTTATACAAAAGGATTGAAAGATGAAGATGTGTATTACAGTCCAGTAAGAGTACCAAACAACAGCAGCTCAGCACATGGTGCCAGGCCCAAGTCCAACAACTGTCCGGCATTGCTCCAGCCTCCAGCCTGCTCTTCACTGGCATTCAGCAGCAACAAGGCAAGTCGCCTTCCTCATGCCACTCCAGGACCTGGGATATACCACATGGTTTTCTAGGGCTCGCAGTGCACACTATTCCAGCTCATTCCTCCCGCTGTACCAGCTCGTTCCCCCCGCTGTACCAGGATATGCTGCCTGCGCTGTCATTCTGGGGCTCACAGCGGCTCATTCTCTTCCCTCCTGCAACAGCAATAGGGTTCCCCTTGTCCTCATCTACCATTACACCAGCTTTCGCATCCAGAAAATCATCAGCTGCCATTTCCGCCATCTCCACCACTCGACACATATTCCTCTCCCTCCCTTGTCCGCCTTCCGCAGGGTCTGTTCCCTCTGGGACACGCTTCCTTCACTCCCAACAACCCCCCACAGCCCCATGGCACCTTCTCATGCAACTGCTGGAGATGTAACAGCTGCCTGTTTACCTCCTCTCTCCTCAGTATCCTATGGCTCAAACATACCTTCCATGTCAAGCAGCACTTTACCAGCACTTCACACAGTCTACTGCATTTGCTGTTCACAATGTGGTCTCCTCTACACTGGGGAAATAAAGCGTAGGCTGGGTGATCTGCTCACAAAAAGGACCCTGACCTTCCAGTTGCCTGCCACTTTAATACACCATGCTGTTTCCTGACCAGCATCTCTGTCTCAGGCTGGCTGCAGTGCTCCAGAACAGCTCAGCGCAAACTGGAGGAACTACGTCCCGTTTTCCACTTGGGGACTCTGCAGCCGTCTGAACTTTATATCAAATTCAATAACTTTAAGGCTTGAACTCTCCCATGTCCTACCCCACAACTCCACACTCCAGGCCTTGTTATCACATAGTCTGCCAAGACACACTACCTTTTATTAACCAATAGTAACCTCCAATAACAGCTATTCACCCGCCCAGCCAGATCGTTATCCACTCGTTTGTACAACTGTTCTTCTCTCTCTTTCAGTTCTATCCCCCACTATCATTTACTCCTTACCCACTAACCCTTGCCCTATCTTCTGCATATAAACTGACATTTTCCTAGCTACCATCAGCTCTGATGAAGGGTGTCCCGGACCTGAAACATTAACTCTGATTTCTCTTCACAGATGCTGCCAGACCTGCTGAACTTTTCCAGCTATTTCCATTTTTGTTGCTGATTTACAGCATCAGCAGTTTTTTCAATTTTTAGCCAAAGGGACATGTTGTTTGATATTATCTGCTAACCTACATTTGACTTACATGTCTGGCATCAGACTGGCGCTGAAATTCTTATACCACATTATTCACTTTTCTGGAGGGCAGAACATCTTTTTGGCTTGATTACAGCATCCTGTTAGTTGCAACACTACTCATATTGCTACTGCAACTGATTTAGGATTGTCAGTCAGGTTCACAGTGTGGTGGATTTGCAAGTACATATTCACTTAACTAGCATCTATCTATTTCTGCCTTAAAAATATTCAAAGACTCAGCTTCCATCACCTTTTGAGGAAGAGGGCTCAAAAGACGCTCAACCCTCTTTGTGAAAACAAATTCTCCTCATCTCTGTATTAAATCAGTGACCCCTTATTTATAAAGAGTGAACCCCTAGTTCAAGCGTAAGAGCAAACATTCTTTCTGCATCCACCTGTCAGGAAGCCTCAAGATCTCATATCTGTCAATCAACTCATCTGCTGGTCCTCTAAATGCCAGGAAATATAAAGCTTAGCCTGTCCAACTTTTCTTTCTAAGTTTCCATGGTCTTATATCATTCTGTCAATATTGACAGGTGGAAATATTACCTAACATCTTGGTTCCATTTAATTTTAAACATAAAGTATTCACAATACCTAAATCCTACATTGTGTATATATTGTGCGAGCAAGGAAATGATGGCCCCAGGATGTTGATTGCATTCCCATGCACCTCCAAAAATGAACGGTAAAACAAAAAAAGTGTGAAAACACAAAATAGAGCTATATAAGATGCGACAGCAGTGCAGAACCATCAGGCTGTCTGTTGTCGGGTAACTGTCTTACGCACCTGGACACCAGACTCTGAGATCAACAATTCAGGAAATCTAGGAGGAAATGGTGGCCTGGTTCAATTCTTTAGAAAGAATAAAGTATAATGACTCATTTATAATTTTCCAAGTTAAAAAAAGCCATAGATTGGACCAAGAATGCATCTACCTAAATTAATGACCATCATTCTAGACTGCACAACTGATGGAGGGAATGAAAGTTTACCATTGTAGAAGGGCTGCTTTGATCTGGATGGTGTCAAGCTTCTTGAATATTGTTGAAGCTGCAGTCATCCAGGCAACTGGGGAGCATTCGCTCACAATTTCTACTTGTGCCTTGTAGGTAGTGGATAGGTTCTGGGGAGTCAGTAGTGAGTTACTTGCAACAGAATTCCCAGCCTCTGGCCCACTGTCTCCCATTGTTGTATTACTCCATATATCCTAGAAAGCCAACACAACAGTATAAAGGTCCTTACCTCACCTTCATTAGCAGCACAATGCAATGAAGTCAGTACAGCATGTAGTCATTGCAGTCAGTTTTGTGTTACTGTCATGAAACGTAACTGCAAAATCAGTAAGCATAAAACCCAAACTGTGTAAATCTGAGATTTTGTAACAATACAAATAGTTTGTGTTGACAATCAACTTCAAGACATACCTTGCAACAAGAACCCAAATTTTGTGTATATGTTACAAGGCAAGCATAGGAAAGTATATAGACCAAATCATACTGACAGTGGAGCTTGACCCAAGAAACCACATCGCCTATGTAGTAACATTCTTTACTCTTTCCCCAAGTCCAAGTTGGTTCCTGCATGACTGTCAATACTTTTTTCCAGCTGCAATACAATTCCCCACAAACAGATGATATCTTGGCAGTAGGAAATTACAGTTTATGGCCCCCCAGCTAATATATCCAGCTGATGAGCAGTGTGGGTAACATTTGCTGTATGCAGCACTCAATGAATCAATTGGACAGGTGGCGTTAATTTGGCAAGCTTTTTGTTTTGCATTAAAAAAAGGCCTGAATTAATAAAGCATTGTGATCTCCATTCCAGTTTGAGGGCAATTCAATTAGGCCTCTTTGTATTTCAAAGAGGATACATCCAATTTATTTGTTTTAATTTACTACATACTTGTGTCAGTATTTTCACATTTAATCGTGCGCACAGTTCGATAAATATTTCTCAATTTAATATAACAGCCACTGTAGCGAAGAAATTATTTTGGCATTATTACCAAATAAATGCTTAACACATTTATACCACATTCCTTCAATTGTTATTTTAACTGAGGCATTAATCTGCTTATTTGAAATGAATTAGTGTCTACACTGAAACAACAAAGGTTGCATAATATTGCCATTTGTAATTTCTAGGCTAATAGAATTATTCTGAACCAATATAAATGAAGACATTTTGCAATATAACAAGGATATTTTAATTAAATTTATTTCTGCAGGTTTATTCAAAGATTTATTTGTTCCCATTTTTGCCTTGTTAAATAAATTCTTAGTTTCTCATTAATCAACTGGCAACTTCATGAATCCAAGTGAATTTTTTTCCAGAAAGTTCTACCATGCCATCTGTTTGAAGGAACAAATAACATTTGCTACAAAATGCACTTGAGGCGGATTTGTAGTAATCCAACCTCATCCAAATCTGATTGTATTTCTAATTAAGTTGGAATTATGATGCAAAATCATATTTGTACCCTAGGATCTGGCGTTAATCAATCAATGATACTTTGTGTAAACCAATAGACAAACATGATGTGCATCCGCAAACAACGCACAACTTCTCATTGCATTGGTTACTTACTATCAATCCTTCTTCTGGATTGAAGATTGGTCTTTTCTTTGCCTAGGACTGTTAGAGAAGACCGCAACACCAGATTCTGCCAACCTAGTCTGAAGTTGACACCCATGTGAGTGGAGGGTCCACAGTCCAGAGCAACACCTGTCTTAGCAGAAAGAAAGTCAATGAATTACTGCATTCTGCAAGGGTAAATGCCACCATCTTTGCTCTGCTACCTCTCACTAACTTTAATTCTGCCACTTCACACACCTCCCATCAAGGTTCCTGGTTTTCCTTTCTTACCATTGCATGCAGCATCAACTGTCAGTCTCACCCACTCCAACCCACCAGATTACTCAAGCTCCATGCCTTCTGTGCCGCCTTCTCACTCATTCCGACATCTGAGCATTATGGGTGTGGACAATTTACAATCTAGGGTGTCAATCACACAATCATAGCATCCCTGCAGTGTGGAAGCAGGCCATTCAGCCCATTGATCTCCACAGAATCACATCTACCCAGACCTAACCTATCCCTTTAACCTTGCAATTTCCATGGTTAACGCACCTAGCCTGCAAATTCCTGGACGTTGTGGTCAATTTAGCATGGCCAATCCACCCAGCCTGCACGTCTTTGGACTTCGGAGGAAACCGAATGAAGTGCTCAACTCTTGAACCTTGGGCAGGCCATGGAATTTTGTAAGATGATTGTGACTTTAGCAAATAAGGTGAATCTTTATAGCTCACCTGACATTACTTGTGCTTCACAGCCATTACTGGATTGGTTTGTAATGTTGAGTGATGCGGTTAAATCTGCCTGTGGCCAGGACTTTTAGTTGACGCAGTAGGTCAATGCATAAAGTCCACATACAGCATTATGTGATAACAGATGACCTTAACTTGGACTGTGTGAGTTTCTATTTACTGTTTTTGCTTACTGAAGGGGGTCACATCACAGAAAATTGGAGAACCACCTATGAAAGAAGAAACATTACTCTGCCCGCTCTGGATGTGGTGGCCATCATTTTCCATTTCATTTGCATATTCAGGATTTGGATGAGGATGGAAGGCAATCACAGAGTTATTTGCAGTCTCAGCCTAGGTTAACCTAATGTAGATGACCCTTCAACCTTCGTGCTTCTTTCTGTCTTGCCCACACTGTCACCCCTAATGAGTTTGATCTTTTCCATGTTTCTACCCAATCTGTTTATTTAACTGCTCATCTCCCCAATTTACCCTGAACTTCAAACATATAGCTTGGTCATGCCAAATGTAAGTATGTATTGTTTCTCCATCATAGCCAAGATAGTGGGGACCATCGATGACAACCCTATCCACAGAACCACTTGCTCTCCAATGGTCTATTGACTCTCATCCTTCTTTTAAGATGCACCCTGTGCCTTCTGTTTTCTCCTTATATCTCAGCATGTTGTCTCCAATCCCCACATTTGACTTTCCCTATTCAATAATTGCTCCAGATAATTTCCCTTGTCTTCTACTGAACAGAACCTCAGGACCAATTGTGACCTAACCTTTTTACTGATTTGGTAACAGTCCTCACTGATTAGTAGTTGGATCACTGCCTCATATATGTGAAACTCCCCAACTGACTTGCCCCACTAATCGACTTTAGTGAACAAAGTCCCTAACACTTGATGCCCCAAGTGACCACATACAAACCTATGGACTGAAATCGGACAATGCCCTTCAATGTTTCTTAACTGAAAGTCATTTGAAGATATCATTGTGATGTGTCTATACAAAAGTAAATCAAGAAAAGCCTTGGAAATCAACAAAGTGTCTACATAACTGCAGGAGCAGCAGACTGAATCCAAATGTCTTTTTAAAAATTTGATATGAATGCCTTTTCTTATGTTGAAATGCTGTCTCTGTAATTTACATATTTATTTTGATATTACCGAGCTGGGTGAATGAAGAGCAAATTCTCTCATTTGGAGTAAATATTGCTTTTTGCTTTTTTTTTTGCACAATGTCAGCCCCGTCCCTCTCAAATTTTCATGTCATCTTCACAAGAGAATTTAAACATACTTATATGCAGCCATTCTGCCATTAGGCATTTGTTCTTACTGTGTATGTTTGCAGCTCCAGTTTATTATAACACCCATTATATTCAGGAAAAACATGTGGGAAATATATCTAAGACGTAAATAATAAAGTCTACATTTAATGGTCCAGCATTCTGTGACAAAGAACAACATTTACTTAATGGCACAATCCGTAACAAGATGTGTTCACAAAAATGTACTTTGAGTTTACAGAGTTAAACTATTAATTAGAGATGTTCTTCACAACATAAAAGCTATTTCTGACTATCTGGCATCCTGTAATTCCTCATGGACAGAGGAAGAGAACAGCTGAGAAAAGATTGCACATAAGATGAATAAAATCTTTGAGAACCAAGGGATGAAAGTACTGTCAGAATTACTTAATGAAATCTGCTGGTCCATTACTGAAAAAAAAGTACTGTCAGCAGGTGCTTCGATTCACAGTGGCCCCCCAAGGCCAACAAATAGAATACAAATATAAAATATTCTGCCTGAAGAGAAAATTTTCCAATGGTTTTGCACCACAAGTGAGGAGAGAGATGAATTGGAAATGCAGACTATATTTGCCAGTGAATAAAAGCTTGCCATTACTTTTCAGGGTTAGTTTTAAATTGAACATCAATACTTCCATCATCTATTTAAAAGCATCATTCATTTTCATAAAATGCTTTTTCTTAAATTTATTCATGAAACATGGGTGTTGCTAGCTGGCTGGCCAATATTTATTGCCCGTTCCTAGCCGCTTTTGAACTAAGTTCCTTGGTAGGCCATTTCAGAGGGCAGCTGCAAGTCAACCACATTTTGCTGTGGGTCTGGAATCACACGTAGGCTAGACAGGTGAGGGCACGAGGTTTCTCAGGGCATAGTACTGAAAACAGTAAAGCAACAATCCAGAAGCTCAGGCTAATGCTGAAGAAACATAAATTCAAATTCTATCTTCATTTCTGAGAGAAATTAAATTCAATTAATTATTACATCCAACATAAAATGCTTGTCTCATTAATAACATTCACAAAACCAAAGATTGTCATGCAAATGCATCTGATTTACTACTTTTCTTCAGAGAAGCAAATACCTAATTTGGCATATGAACATGAATTAAAAGCAGAAATCATTCAATTATTCCATCATAAGATCATTGCTGATCTGCCTGTATTCCGAATTCCACATGCCCATTTAAACCCTTTGCTTCCTTTGCCTAACTAGAGTCTATCTTCATCTCCCTTAAAAATACTCAATGGCCGCACTGCCACCTTTTGAGGCAGAGTTCCAAAGTTACATGACATTCTGAGGGAAAATGTTTTATCTAATCTCTGTCCTAAGAGAGCGAACTTAATTTTAAAACAGTGTCCTCTACCTGTGTATTCACCAACAAAAAGAAACATGCTTCTCACATCCATCTTATCAGAACTGCTCAGCATCTTACAATCTTGAAGCAAATCACCCTCAGCATTTCTAGACTCCAGTAGAAAGAAGTCCAGTCTAACCAATCTTTCCTTATGAGAAAACCTGTTCATTCCAGGTATCAATCTAGTAAAGCTCCTCTGAACCACTTCCAATGGAGTTGTATTCTTCCTTAAATAAGAAGACCATTACTGCACATAGTATTCGAGATGTGGCCTCACTTATGTCCTTCAATATTAATAACTGAAGCATGACAGCTTTGCTTCTTTATTTAATTTCATTCATAAAGATTAGCATTCCATTTGTCTTTTCAACCATGTGCTGTTCCTGTAATGTATCAATTTTTAACTTATGCAGTAGAACATCTAGATCCCTCTGGACCTTGGAATTCCGCAGTCATTCTTTGTTGAAATAATAATGTTTTATTTCATTCTTTCTACTAAAGTGAACAATTTCACATTTTCCCAAAGTAAATTCCATCTGGAAGAATTTTGCCCACTCACTCATGTATCAGTCTGCATCCTTGCTATGTCTTCTTCACAATAAATTTTCCTACCCATTTCTGTTTCACTGTCATGACTCACTGTGGTAATATGCTGGAAATCAAGCTCCACTATTCCTTCAGTAATCGCAAATATGAAAGTTTGACTAAACCATTGGACTGCTTAATTTTCCCAAACTGTCTAACTTAGATTACAAAGATATACACACCAGGTTTTACTTATTGACAAGAAAATCACTATTTATTGCTATCAATTTTAACCAATTGCAAGAAAGATACATAAATTGATAACTTGTAGCTCCATTTTGTAAATTCTACCCCTTTTGAGAAAAGTTCCCATAACCTATAAACACACAAACTAACAAATGCAAATATTATGAGTGGGGAAGGAACACTGTGGTTAGTGAAGTTCAGTTCTGGAATCAGCCTAGATTACAGGTGACAATCAGTTGTTTTCCTCCAAGTTGTGGATGCACTGATTCTCGTTTCACAGGTTGCCATGTCAGTGCCTCTGAAGGTGCTTCCCCCCCACCCCGCCCCACCCTCCCCACCTTTTGTTTTCCCCATTTTCTTTGCAAGTAGGGAATTTTCAGGAAGAGTTGCTAACTGTTTGGGACTTACTTTATCACTCACAAAAGGTGTGGCGGGGGAGGGGACGGGGACAAAAGGCATTTAGGTGTTTTCTCTTTCACAGACTGGATGCTTCTGCTGTGTTGTCCAAACACAAAGCTGCGGCCATTTCCCCAGGAATCAAATCGAGAGGTTGTTTTGTGTGTAACCTTTTCAAATACTTTCTGGAAATCCAAGTACAATACAACGTATGTTATTCCTTCAATAATTGCAATAAATTGATTAAACATTATTCCCTTTCATAAAATTATGCTGATTCTTTCTGATAACCTTGAGTATTTCCAAATGCTAAGTTATAATTTCCTTAATTTTGAATTCTAACACGTTCACCATTACATATGTCAATCTAACTGACCTGCAGTTTTCTGTTATCTGCCTCCCCCATTTATTGAATAGAGGGTTTATATTTGCTACTTTCCATTCTGACAGGACCTTTCCAGAATCTCTCACATTTTGGAAAACTAACACCAATGCAACTACTATCTCAATAGAATCCTTTTCTCAGATGCTCAGATGAAATCCATTAGGGCCCAGAAACTTATCAACATTTAGTTTCAGAAGACTTTTTTTTAATTCCTCTCTTTCTTCAACCAATTGATTACAGGTAATATTAGAATGCATTTTGTATCCTCTGGTGAAGACAGAGCAAAGTAATTATTCATTATATCCACCAGTTTTTTAAAATCTAGTATTGACTCCCCACTCAGACCCTCTAGACATTCAGTCTATTTACACCTTTCTTTTTTAGATGCATATAGAAATTTGTGATCTTTTTATTTTCTAGCTAGCTTCCTCTCACTTATTTATTTGTCCTCATTTAACCTTAGTCATTCTCTGCTGCTCATTATTCCCTGACTAGTCTTGACCTGCCATTCATCTTTTCACAATTGCATGGTTTTCCTAAACTTTGATGCTTTCCTTACCAGGCGTGTCTGGTTAGAAATCTGTATTAATTATTCAAAGCTGAGAAAATCTAAGCTCAGTTGTGTGAGATAAAGAAAACAACTTCACAGTTCACTGTACCAGAATTGGGGAAAAAAAAGCATAGTTAACCTACAGATAGGAAAGGAAAATTTCTGTATTTTGGTTATCTGTGAAGAGATGGATTTGGGGAGTAGATGGGATTTTGTTTTGCCAGGTGTTTGAAATCTTTTAAACTATGTCATATATAGATAGTTTGGTTCATTTTTTTTCTTTCATGTTATACATTTCTGATTTATTGTCAAAACCTAATCTACAACCTGGTGTGTTTATATTTCAATGAAAGATCACCATTTGTTTTACAAAACTAAACATAATTTATCAAGTTAGATTTCATTCTGACTTATCTGATGGTACTAGCATAACAGTCGTCTTTTAAACTGGATGTAAAATCCAATTACATTGCTGCTACCTAAAGGTGGCTTTACCCTGAGATCATTAATTTATACAATCACATTACACAATATCTAGTCTAGTATAGATTGCCTTCTGGCCATTTCCAAAATGTGCTATCTAAAATAAAAACATTTTATGAGCTCTTCGTTGAGGTTACTATTACCAATTTCATTTTTCAAGTTTATGTGTAGATTTAAATTAGCCATGGTTATTGTCATCTCTTTATCATAAAGTTCCCATATTTCTTCTTTAATACTTCTTCCTATATTTTGTGGTTACTAATAGGGGGGTCTGTAGATCATTCCTATCTGTGAATTCTTTACCCTACTTTTCCTCATCGCTAACCAAAGCATTTTACATTCATGTCTCCTTACTCAAGGTCATCTGTAACTAATGCAGCAATGCCATTTTTGATTAGGAGTGCTATCTCTCTGCTTTTACTTAATTTCCTATTCTTTTTAATGTCATATATGCCTCAATATCCAGAACCTATCCTGCAGCCATATCTCTGTAATGGTTATCAGATCATATTTTCTTTCAATTGTGTTATCAATTCAAATACTTTGTTATGAATGATACATGTATTCAGATATTGAGCTTTTAATTATTTTGTTTTGTTATCTTTGGAGCCTCTAGTTGTGATTGCTGATATTTCCTTAGGCATTTTTTCTCTTCTCTGCCCCTACCTGCCATTCTCTAATCTTTGCTTTGCATGATAACACTTTGCTGCGGTGTATTGACTATTCCTTTCTTGTTACATTTAATTAACTTTGATCCCTTGATCCCTCACCCCACTTATTTAACTTAAAACCCTCACTCCTCACGATAGAGCTCACAAAAACACCAGCCCCATCCTAAAAGTTTAAACTCAATTTCCCCAGTATTGATGCCAGTGCATTATTGTTAGGAACCCATTTCCCTCATTCCAGGCTTCGAGCTACCCGTTCAAATCTCTGGTCTTGTGCATCCTCTGCCAATTTGCACATGGCTCAGATAGTATTCCAGAGATTATTAACTTTGCAGTTCTGCTTCATAATTTAGCATCAAATTACTCCGAAATAAAACATTATTCCCATTTTTACCTATGTCATTGGTACCGATGTGGGCCTTAACCACTGGATCCTCCTCTTCTCATTGCAAGTTTTTCTCCCATGGCTTCAAACCCATAGTAATGAGGTTGATGCTTAACTGCCCTTTAAAAATTGCCAAGTAATTGCAGTCAGGGATGGAGAATAAATGCTGACCATACTCAATCCCAAGAATGAATTTTTAAAGATCTAAGACTTTGATATGTTTGTACACTATTATTTCCACGAAGGCAAGATATAGTGAAGATTTCCAGTGTAATTACAGATATATGCAGATATAAAATGAATGCCTGCCCCCTATGATGCTGCTTGGCCTGCTGTGTTCATCCAGCTCTACACCTTGTTATCTCGGATTCTCCAGCATCTGCAGTTCCTATTATCTATCATAAAATGAATGGTGTTGCAACAATGCATATTGTGACTATACTATAACACTTAGGAAGGAGCATAAAGGTGTTAAAGTCAAAGTTGATGAAAATGAATATTTATTTGCTCATTTTATTTTATGTGATCTGCAGGACATCCAACAAAAATGAAAAATTACTATTGAAAACGTCAGACACATCTAGCTTTATTTCTTTATCGGAAAAATCCCAAGAAACACAACCAAAAATACTTTAGTTTCTGCTAGATAGTGACAAAAATACACCACAAGGAGTTATAAATTATTCGTTTTTTACATTAGCTGAAAATCAACACGATTAACAATGTAATATTACATATGGAAACATGAGAAAGATGTCTGTACTTATGTTAATTACTTATCATTACAATTCTCTACTAAGCTTCAGCTACAAATCCGATAATTCGTGTGAAATCTAATGTATAAATCCCCATACTGCATCCCTTAATAGCAAGAATTCATATGTACAGCAGTCAATTACTCTATCCCTTTCCAAGCATAAGCATTATTGTAGTATGCAGGAACTACAGAGCACACATGTGTCTGCAGTTAAAGGAGTAATATAGGTTATCAACTGCTCTTTAGCCAATGGCTAAAGTACATAAGCTTGTCTTATCTGTTCTAGAAAAGTGCAGACACTGAGGGTGACAACATCATATGATTATAACTGTACACGTCAGCTAAACGTGCAAAATTTCATGCACATAAACTGCTCATGCAGGAAATGCTCTATTTTAAAGAATGAACAAATGTGCGCCACCTTGTCTTCGGAAGGGAACTCACTGAACACTGTATGAAGGTTATTTTTGAAATTCAATTAAACAAAGTCATTAAAGACACGTAGTCTATTTAAAAATGTGTTTACAATGTGAAATGCAGCAACACCAAACATGCCTTTGTACAAAAAAACTTTAGAATCAATTACAAATCAACATGGACAAGGGACAAAAGAAACAACTATTGTATAATCCAAAGACTGTTTTGTTTTGGAACTGAAACAACAGTCCATTATTAGCAACGTTAACACCTTTCAATTAGTTTCATGTTTTGAAAAAACATCATCCCTAGAGAAGTTGTTCAGTGACTATCACGGTTTGAGGATTTTGAATCATGCTCTGCCGGTTTCTCAGCTGATGCAGCAGGCAGCCATGGAGAAACTGACCGGGAAGTGGTTTGCTTAGCCAGGCTGTAATGACTGATGACGGTGTAAAATCGCCCTCGAGAAGTAGAGTCTTGTGCTGAGTAGTAGGCTTCAAGGGATGCTGGTATACAGCGTTTATGCTGCCAGGAAATAAGAAGAAATAATCATTACTTGCTTTGTTTATTTTTTCAAATTATGAAATAAACAATTAGGCTTGAGGTAAAATAACTGTATATGGTTGAGTGGCTTTTTTCTTAACTTATCTATACAATATAAGCAACGGTGAATCAAAATTTGGACATGTGTAGTCCAAAAGTTTCAATTTTGCATCATTGACAGACAACTGTCAGTGCAGCTTTATGCTTTATTCGTCTATGTAACTTTGCCTGTACTCATCTTGTATGTTTGCATGCTCTGTAATGCTTTATACAAAAGGTTAAATATTTAAATTTGCCTCGGAAAACTGGTTCTACAATAGCAATTGATACTTAACACTAGGCATAATAGGAAAGTGCCCCATAGAACATAGAACAATACAGCGCAGAACAGGCCCTTCGGCCCTCGATGTTGCACTGCCCTGTGAACTAATCTAAGCCCATCCCCCTACACTATCCCATCATCATCCATATGCTTATCCAAGGACTGTTTAAATGCCCCTAATGTGGCTGAGTTAACTACATTGGCAGGCAGGGCATTCCACGCCCTTACCACTCTCTGAGTAAAGAACATGCCTCTGACATCTGTCTTAAATCTATCACCCCTCAATTTGCAGTTATGCCCCCTCGTACTAGCCGATGTCATCATCCTAGGAAAAAGACTCTCACTGTCCACCCTATCTAATCCTCTGATCACTTTGTAGGTCTCTATTAAATCCCCTCTTAGCCTTCTTCTCTCCAATGAGAACAGACCCAAGTCCCTCAGTCTTTCCTCATAAGACCTTCGCTCCAGACCAGGCAACATCCTGATAAATCTCCTCTGCACCTTTTCCAATGCTTCCACATCCTTCCTGTAATGGGGCGACCAGAACTGTACACAATATTCCAAGTGAGGCCGCACTAGCATTTTGTACAGTTGCAGCATGACATCACGGCTCCGGAACTCAATCCCTCTACCAATGAAACCTAACACACCGTATGCCTTCTTAACAGCACTATCAACCTGGGTGGCAACTTTCAGGGATCTATGTACCTGGACACCAAGCTCCCTCTGCACATCCACATTACCAAGAATCTTTCCATTGACCCAGTATTCTGCCTTCCTATTATTCTTCCCAAAGTGCATCACCTCACATTTATCTGCATTGAACTCCATTTGCCACCTTTCAGCCCAATTCTGCAGTTTATCCAAGTCTCCCTGCAACCTGCAACATTCTTCCACACTGTCCACCACTCCACCAACTTTAGTGTCATCTGCAAACTTACTAACCCATCCACCTTTGTCTGCGTCCAAGCCATTTATAAAAATGACAAACAGTAGTGGTCCCAAAGCAGATCCTTGTGGCACACCACTAGTAACCGGACTCCAGGCTGAATATTTTCCATCAACCACCACTCTTTGGCTTCTTTCAGAAAGCCAGTTTCTAATCCAAACTGCTAAATCTCCCTCAATCCCACGCCTCCGCATTTTCTCCAATAGCCTACCATGCGGAACCTTATCAAAGGCTTTACTGAAGTCCATGTACACCACGTCAACTGCCCTACCCTCATCCAAATGCTTGGTCACCTTCTCAAAAAACTCAATGAGGTTTGTGAGACATGACCTGCCCTTGACGAATCCATGTTGACTATCTCCAATCAAATTGTTGCTTGCTAGATGATTATAAATCCTATCTCTTATAATCCTTTCCAAAACTTTTCCTACAACAGATGTAAGGCTCACTGGTCTATATTTATCTGGGTCATCTCTACTGCCCTTCTTGAACAAGGGCACAACATTTGCAATCCTCCAGTCCTCTGGTACTAAACCTGTAGACAATGACGACTCAAAGATCAAGGCCAAAGGCTCCGCCATCTCTTCCCTAGCTTCCCAGAGAATCCTCGGAAAAATCCCATCCGGCCCAGGGGATTTATCTACCTTCACACCTTCTAGGATTGATAACACCTCCTCCTTACTAACCTCAATCCTTTCAAGTCTATTGGCCGTACCTCAGTCTTCTCCTCTACAATATTCTCCTTTTCCTGAGTGAAAACAGACGAGAAATATTCGTTTAGCGCCTCTCCGATCTCCACAGGGTCCACACACAACTTCCCACTTCTGTCTTTGACTGGCCCTATTCTTACCCTAGTCATCCTTTTATTCCCCACATACCTATAGAAAGCTTTAGGGTTCTCCTTAATTCTACCTGCTAATGACTGCTC
>JAHRHZ010000289.1:0-13892 GCA_024137785.1 Ginglymostoma cirratum | reverse complement strand
CTTTCCTGCTCCTCTGATGCTGCTTGGCCTGCTGTGTTCATCCAGCTCTACACCTTGTTATCACTGTATTTACAGGCTCGTTTAATCTAGAATGGCATAATTCAATGATGTAATATGAACTAGAATTAATATGATTAAGCATATGAGAAGTGTGGCATATAATTGCTTTGAATCAGCATGAGGTAAAATATTGAATTAAAAAAATGTTGGAGCTGATGATCAGTGAGTTAGGCAGCTGTATTCCATATTCAATTATATAAATATGAATAGAATATCAAACACCAAATATAATAAACACCAAACATTATAACTAATAAAAACAGAAATATCGGAAAAGGTTTTTTGGTTATATTTTGTTTTAAATATAAATATTTTATAATAATTTTAATCAAAGTTATTTTGTTGTAATCAGCTATTGCCTAAGCAATTACACCACATTTTATTCATCAAGTTGTATGGGATACAATGCCTCGGTTTCACACTTGACTCACACTTGACTGGCAAAGATGAGATAAGACTACCATACTCCTATGATCTTCAAAAGATGGAAACAGCATATTGGCAAACTAATGCGCCGAATCTAAAGTAGCTAGTCAAATACATGCACAAGTGGAATACTGTACAAAACCAGGAAGAGAAAGAAGGCATTAATCCATCACATTACACAAATATATAACCATTTCAGCTACATGGAGTCAACATACATTCTTCACTGCTACCTTTAGACTTGACTATTCAAATACACTCCTGGCTAGTCTCCCACATTCTACTCTTCATAAATTTGAGGCCATCCAAAATTCTGCTGCCTCTGAACTAACTGAATAAAAGAGTACCTTTTATCTCTGAATAAAAGTCCCATTCACTTACACTGGCTTCCAGTGAGCATTAACTTTATTTTTAAATTCTCATCTTTAATTTCAAGTCACTCCATAGCCTCATTGGTTTAATCCCCTTAAGCGTACATTTTGAGGAGCTTTTCAAATTAGGAAAACTAGGTGGATCAATAGGATGGTTTAAAGTGTGAATTCTAGACTTTGGGGTCTGGGTAGCTTAAAGGCACAGTGACCAATGATGAAGTAATTAAAATTGTGGATACTCAAGAAGCCAAAAATAGAGGAGCGCACATACCTCTGAGGATTGTAGGGCTGGAGAAGATTAGAGATAGGGAAGGGCCAGGCCAAGGAGGGACCTGAAAGCAAGGATGAGAATTTTAAAATTGAGGCAATGTTTAACAGGGAGCCAATGTAGGTTATATTCTGCCAGCTCAGTCTCCAAATTTTATTTCAATAGCACAAGCAAGAGTTAAGGTGACTGCTGGGTGTCAAGAAATACAATTGGTTCCCTTGAATTCAGATGTATCTATGTAGGACTGCCAATTCCTCAGAGGAGCATCACAGAGAAATGCGCATGACAATACTTCAATATTCAAGCAGTCTGTGTTCCTATAGAGCAAGACCGGGACAATATTTAGGCTTGCACTAAGTGACAAGTGATATGTGTGCCACACAAGTGTCAGAGTCATTATTTTCAACAAAAGAGAATATAACCACAATCCCTTGAATTCAACAATGTTGACATTACTGAATCTCTCACCATCAACATGCTGAGGATGACCATTGACCATTAACTGGATGAACTATATAAATGCTGAGATTGGAAGACTAAGTAAAATGCTGTGAACTCTGAGGTGACCTTATCACCTTTTGCCTCCCTAGTGTCTGATTACCATCCAGAAGGCACAAGGGCAGAATTGAAATACAGAATAAAGTTCCAGTAGTCAAGAAGGGCAACACAATCCAAAACAAAGCAGCCCACATAATCTATTCCCATCCACTCCTTCACTCCCTTCAGCAGCAGTGTACAGTGACAACAGCGCATGTAACATACACAAGATGCATTGCAGCACGTAGCCTTATAAAGCCTCCTTCAGCAGGACCTTCTAAATCTGCAACCTCTACCACCAAGAAGGACTTGCAAGTTCCCTCTAAGCTCCACCACATTCTGAGCTGGAGCTATAATGTTGTTCTTTCATTTCCCTAGGACAAAATCCTGAGACTCCTTTCCTTGGAGTGCAGGGATACATATAGTAGTATTAGGGAGGGAGTTCCAGGATTTTGAGACAGCAATAGTGAATGAAAGGTGTTATCATTCCAAGTCAGGATGATTTAGAGGGGATCTTGCAGAAGATGATGTTCCCATGTATCTGCTGTCATTGTCTTTCTAGGTGGTGAAAGTTGTGGGTTTGGAAGGTGCTGTCTGAGCCTTGGTGATTTGATGTATTGCATCTGGTAGATGGGGTACACTGTTGCATTGTACATCAGTCGTGGAAAGAGCAAATGTTGAAGGTATTAAGGGGGTGCCAATCAAGTGGGTAGTTTTCACACGTTGTCAAGCTTCTTAAATATTCAGCTGCACTAGTCCAGGAAATTCAATATGATGGTATGGTAGATGTAAAGGGAAATGAAGGTACTACGTTAGCATAGGGGATTGAGGGGGTCACGGAGGATGGTCAGAGAGTTTGGGGATGGGCATGGGTAGGCATGGATTGGGGATGAGGTGTAGTGAGGTTGAGGGGCGTAAAGGATGAGAGCTGGAAGGATCTTTTGATTTGCTTATTTTTTGGAGAGGTAAGATGCCCTTTTGGATCTGGCCCCAGGATACTTTGTTGGAGATAGTGTACATTTTGAGATTATGTAAAGGCAACTCAACAGTTTAAAAAGGTGGCTCACAGAGTCATGTGAGTTCTCATTTTGATTAATTTCATTCAGAAAGACACATAAGCTGAGATGTTATCTCAACAGCAACCACAAAGCAAAATGTTTAGC
The DNA here is from genome assembly GCA_024137785.1 of Ginglymostoma cirratum. Lineage (NCBI taxonomy): Eukaryota > Metazoa > Chordata > Chondrichthyes > Orectolobiformes > Ginglymostomatidae > Ginglymostoma > Ginglymostoma cirratum. The sequence goes on along the minus strand of JAHRHZ010000289.1, from coordinate 11,067 downwards.
ATTTGAGTATTTCTTGGACAACACGCTGAGTCCTTAAAGATGTGAGAATTCAAAAACTTCTGAAATGACAGGAGACTGAAAGAATCCTGACACAGAATTCCAGCATAATTGACATTACTTTGTAAAACAATGATCCAATCAACATAGCAGCCAGACTACATTTCATCAGTTTAACATGAGATACATCATTCTGCAGGAAGATCTGCGAGAGAGCATCGCTAGAGAAAGAATTCTCATCTTAAGGACAAAGGCTATCAAAAATCAATCACAGCTTGAACTACTCCAGACGTTCTGAAAGTACCACAACCACAGAGTTAATCAGGAGCAAGAAACCTTCTTTATTCCTTCCTCTCAAGGTCTGCTCCACAACTGAGTCCACATGTTCAAGCAATCTCCAACTGTGAAACTACAGACACCAATATATCTATTGGATTCTGTCTTCAAATTTTCAACTCCTTCATCTTCGGGAAGAAAATCTACTAGCAAGTAACAGGCTACAATGGTAATGGACTAAACTAACTTTCAACTTTATAAGCGTCCTTTATTCATATCCATTTTAATTTTTACATTTGTACGTTAACCAAAAATAACGCAATTTATTTACTTAACCTCCAGCAACAGTGGTAAAATAAACAAAACTTTGATCTTGTTTCAAACTAAATCTTTGTTGCTGATTCTTTTTAAAATTGCTACACTGAAAAACTAAAGTTGGTTAACTGAGCTATATAATATTACCATTCACTGACTACTTTGCAGACATACCTGGTTGTCATTACACTACTTTCAAGACATTAAAACCTCTTTATGAACAAAGTCAAATTTGTCAATGATAGCATTTGCTTCATTGAAAATGCATTTTGTCAAGAAAAATATGCAAATGAAATTAACACCCATACATGGAATCTTATCCCATATTTCCTTTCTAGTTTTCACTGGTGGGCAAAACCAGGAATGATACAAGCTGCTCTAATAAAATTCACATTAATTTGTTTATGCAAATGTCACATTTGAGCCAGCAAATGATGTAACCACAATTAAATTATGACAAATAATTAGCTATTGAATTTATTGTTATTAGCAAAGCAGTTGTTAACTCAAAATTAAAATCGTTAATTATTTCACAAATTCAGTACATCCATGTAAGGTGTATTGGTATTTGTTTCCTCATTCCTTACCTTATACACAAATCCATCTGGGCAACTGTGATCATAGGTGAAGGCTTTGTACACCACAAGGAATACAATACAAGCAAGAAATGCAAGAGCAAGAAAAATGAGAATGGTGACCTGTAACACGAGAAAATATAAAACACAATAAATCAGCTTTGAGTTTTTTTAAAGTACATTATGCTCACAAGTATCAAACAATTTTATGCAACATTTTAACAGTTTTTCTCATTCATATACATCCATGTTATAAACTGTCCAATGCAAAGATCTCCCAAGTGCCAAATAATCATTCAACAGTAATTCCAAATATTTATCACCACAACTCAATGATATCCAGTAACAGACTGCTTGTACCTTAGCTTTTTCACAATATTTGAGATTTTGATTGGCAAGTCACACCAGACTCTGTTTATTCCCATCAATATGAGTAAGCAGTATGATGCTTTGGATCAACTTTTTATAGGATGATAATTTCTAGAAAAAAATTTTTCTGTGTGGCATGTAAAGGATTTCCATACTTAAAAATATTACATATGTGTTACCTTTGACAAAAGTTTCTCTAGTCAACTGCGGTCATTTTCCTTTTTTAATTCATTCACTCGATATGGACATGACCAGCTAGACCAGTATTTATTGCCCATCCCTAATTGCCTAGACCGCAGTTGAGAGTCAATCACAGGATGGCAGTTTCCTTCCCTAAAGGACATCAGTGAACCAGATGGCTTTTTTGTTTGGCTCCAGTGGCCTAATGGATAAGGCACTGACCTCCTAAGGCAGGGATTGCGGGTTCAAGCCCTGTCTAGGGTGTGTTGAATTCTGTACTGAAGTGCTGCTAGAGCAGAACAGTGGCTCAGTGGTTCGCACTGCTGCCTCACAGTGCCAGGGACCTGGGTTCAATTCCACCCTCAGGTGACTGTCTGTGTGGAGTTTGCACATTCTCCCCATGTCTGTGTGGGTTTCCTCCAGGTGCTCCAGTTCCTTCCCACAGTCCAAAGATATGCAGGCTAGGTGGATTGGCCATGCTGAATTGCCCATAGTGTTCAGGGATGTGTGTATCAGGTGGGTTATATGGGGATGATGTATGTTATATGGATGGGATGCTCTGAGGGTCAGTGTGGACTTGTTGGGTCAAAGCACATGTTTCCACACTGTAGGGATTCTATGATTCCCAACAAGTGACAATGGCTGCATGCTTATCAATTAGACTCTTAATTCTATATTTTTATTGAATTTAAATTCCACCATCTACCATGGAGGGATTCAAACTCAGGTTCCCAGAACATTACCAAGGTCTCTGGATTAATTGTGTAGTGATAATGCCACTACACTCTTGCCTCCTCTGAAGTGTTATCTCTTTTATTGTTTATCTTTGGAAATTCTGGTTATGTTTAGTCACAAAGTATCATCCAATTTTAGAATTTAATGTACAAATGAAGATTTACAAAATCAATGTTTGAGCAGATTCCACCAGATAATCATGCAGCTCAGTGCCATAACCACATATAGAGCGCACGTCTCCAGTGCAATTGCTAAGATGTTATCTGGGCCCAGTCTTTGCGGTGTCTAGTACCTCAAGCCCTTTTCGACATCACATGGACTGTTTTTGATATCATATGGACTGGCATATGTGATACTGGGCACCTTAGCAGGAGACTGATATGAATCATCTACACAGCACTTCTGACTGAAGGTGGATTGAAATGCTTAAGCCTGGTTTTTGGTGTTGATGTGCTGAACTCCTCCATCACTGACTATGGGAATTCTCTTTCGCCAGTTAAATGTTTAATCGTCAGCCACTGTTTACAACTGGATATGACGGGACCACATAGCTTCGATCATATCAGGTCACTGTATCACATGTTGCTAGCCTTATTTGGCTTGCATGCTATATTGTAGCTTTGCCAGATTGGCACCTCAGTTTTTGGCATGTCTAGTGCTGCTCCTGTCATGCTTGCCTTAGACTCACCATTGAATCAGGGGGTTTGGCAACTGGCTTAATGGTAACAATAGCAGAACATGTTCAGAATCCAGAGGAAAGTGTGAAAGTCATCTTTATGATGGGGAAAGAAGAAAAGTAAACAGAAGGTAACAGAAAACTAGTTTATGGCACTTATAGCATGATGTGATTTATAGATCATGAAAGATGCAGCTCGTTTCCAATGTTCTACTATCAATCAACGCATTCCAATCATAATATTGCATCAAATGTTTCCATCAGTGCACGTATAATGAAGTGAATTAGATGATAAAGTCATGTGGAGTTGAAATTTAATACTGTTAAATCAACATCAATAAACAAAGGAATTTTTTAAATGTTCTACACAATGCTATCAAAATCTAAAATGACATGTTATTTTGTAAATTCCCTATAACATTGGATGGGAAAGTACATGCTACAAACTTGAGGGTTTGTCCAGTTTCTCAATCACCACTGCAGGAATTCAAAATTAATAAAGAATAATAAAGTAAGACATAAGTAACCATCAAAAATCTCCTATTGTTAAATACTAGTGTTGAGGTAATCAGTGTGAATCAGGCTAATCAGAAGCTACAATTCTATGCAGCAGACCAAACAAAGTGTATGACTTGAGTGGAACAAGTAATTACAACGGAGTTAAACTTGATTCAGCAACACCATATGATGCAAAGAGTTTTACTGTAAATAAGTAAAAATTCTAGTGAAATCTCATACTAGATTGATGCCAAATCTCTGTAGGCTGAGTCAGTTAGCTTTATAATGTTCTAAAATATTCTTGTTTGAATTTTCTGTACTGTTGCAGTAAAATAAAGAGATGTTTGATAACGTAGTTTGAAAAAAATAAAATCTTGGGGTACGTTTTCAGCAGCTGCAATCCCAGCAAATATTTTACATAGCTGAAGCACGTTACTAATTCAGGTACATGATCCGCAACATGTTCTGCCCATTCACGAAGAAAAATCAGTGGTGGGGCCTACTGAATTCCTGATTAATCGCCTCAATTTCTAAAGCTCTTGGAATACAGGTATACTTTGTGAAATGCCACATTAATTGTTATTGCAATCATAGTTCTGAAATTTTTGAGTTATTTTTGTGCATTTGTAGTTCATCTCTTATCAAATCTGAAGAACCTGCAGCTGATATAAATACATCGGCATAAAGAAGCTAAGATATCAATTTCCTATATAAATTTTACAAGAATAGCTTATGATATGTGAATTACATACTACCAAATATTTATATTTTGTTAAGTAATATGACAACTGTTGCAATGTTACCAACTTTACTCAAATTAGAATGCTTCATTTACTCTTGCTTATCCAAATTTGTCGTCAAGGAAAATACATTTCCCAAAAGACTTCCTTCGCATTACATTGTCAAAATGGAGATTTAGAAAATGAAAACACTAATCAGAAAGAACGTAAACAAAAATGTTTTTGCTAAAAAGCATATTGATTTCAAATGAAAATATATTCTGAATATCTCCTTGGGAGAAGACTACCCTTAACAATCCTGCATGATCATGCATAATAAGCTGTTTGAGTGTAGCTGCATTAATACCGCTCTTGTTTAATTCACACACCAAATGACTGGTGTCTTTAGATTAGATCATGAGAGTACTAGATCTGCAATCTCTGAACCATGAACATGTAAAGATATTAACTGAGCAGGTTTATAGCTTGAATCAAAGTTGACAAATAAGCTCTTTATAATATTTAAGAAAGTTTGTGTCACATCATCATCATCATCATCATCATGTATAAAGCTAATTAAATTGCAATTAGTTTTGCATACATATACATACATTTTAGAAAAATCATAAAAAGAGGCCACGGCTTTACCCTCTTGTGGATTAGAAAATTCCTACATATGAGCCTGGATATTTTCAGTCCCTATCAGGAGAGTTTTCAGTAGAAGTCAGACAAAGTAGTTCTGGTGCCCCGTCTGCCACCTTCCCTCCCAACCCTAAGCACACCATCATAATGCAAACTAAAAATTATTTTAAAATCTAAAAATTTTAAAAAATAGGAAGCACTAGCACTATTTGCTACACATATGTACATATCTTCCCCTTGTCAAAAATGACAGAAGCAAAGTTAATTTTCTACATATTACATATATGTGCTGGAAACAGAAAAGGCAGAAAAGGCAAGGGTATCTTGCTACCCGACGCCAATTTGACTTAAATAAGGGATGGACAGAAAAGTTGTTTATTAATAGAGCTACCTATAAAAAAGATAACATTCTGGAAGATCGCTGCTGAAATGCTCAAATTTATATAGAATATTTCATGTCTACCAGACATCCCAGAGCACTTTATAGCTAATCAAGTACTTTAAAGAAGTATAATCATTACTGTATTGCACTAAATGCAAACTCCAACAAACACTAATGATATAATGACAAGATAACTTTTTTGTGATATTGTGAGGGATAAATATTTATCAGGACATTATGGTTAAGTCCCAGAAGCTCTTCAAGATTGTCTAAGGTGATTGTTTAGATGACAACTGTACAACCATTTTGTATGCGGGGTCCACATTTCAATTTTTCTCTCACCATAACCAAATTTCAGACAGATAGGGCTTTCAACAGTAGTAACCATGAAGTTTAGAAAAAAAAGCAATATCAATAGATATTAAAGGTATCAAGGGATATTGCAATAGTGTCAGAAAATAGCATTGAGGCAGATGGTTAGACATGATCTAGCTGAACAATGACGCGAACTCAAAGGACCAAATACTCCTATTTCCTAAACGAATTGTTATTCTATCTCTCAGGAGGTTTAGGCATGACAAATTGTTCATTCTGTCAAAAAAAGGATTAGTTAAAGGGATCTCAGAAATGCTCACTGGCACCTTTCTTTAGAAAGAAGTTGCAGCCACCACAGGAACAGAGAAGGAACCTGGAAAAGCTGGCCCAAGATCTCTTCCTCAGGCCTGAAGATCCTGCTGTGGGATCACAGAAAGTGAAGCGTTCTCCAAAGGATAGGATAAAGTGAGGAGGCTTGGATGGAGCTAACAAGTGGACTGTCCTTCCTTCTATCTGGAAAGAATGCACCAAAGGGACTTAGGACTTTGGAAGATCAGGAAAGGTAAGTGGCATGATACTTGCAGATGACAAGTCCCACATTCGGACTTGCCCAGCGTTCTCCTGCACAGCATGTCTCATGTTAACACTGCTTTAAGCTCTCCTTTCTCCGCAGGAGCTTCACATCCCCAAAGCTGACAATATTCACACTCCACCTGAGCCTATTGCCCACTTGCACCCATATCTCACAGTCACTAATCACAAATGGCAAATCATGACAAGCACTCACACCTCTCTGCTTTCTCCCCTGCAGGAGACAGAGTTACCAACTTGGTAGAGGTAGAAATTTCAATGGGCAGACATGGCATGGGGGGTGTCCTCCAGTGATGTGTTGATAACTGATATCTGAAAGGGTTAGCATATAAAAGTACTGTTCCTGCGGGGGGCTAACCAGAGTTCCTAGAGTTGTTAGAATAGCATGTGAAAATGTTTTAACTGGTCTAATGTGAAGTTACTCTTAAGCACAGCCTGATATCTCACAAGAGATAATTGTGTATCTTAGATGTAATGTAACCAGATGTTAAGTAATACAGAATAAACCTATTAACTATTCAAGTTAGAACACATTTCTGCCGAGAATACTATCTGGGCATTCTTCACACATAGACCAACATCAGAAAGAATGATTGATAACAGCAAATTGACCCAAAATATCCCAGATCACATCCAACATGGCAGCAACAAGAACTTTGTCAAGTGTAAAATTGCTGGTAATGGTGAGCATCACTCTCTCCCATTGCAATTTGAAGGAATCATGTAAACTTCAACCAGACAATGCTGGCATGAAGAAGCATTCTACAAAGCCCGCAACTATCTGAGCAGAAGCAGAAAGGAAAACATTTTCTATCAGAAAAGTGAGTGTATCAAATAAGTGTATTAAATGCACATCAAATCTGTCAGATTCTGTGCAAACAGAAGTCAGCAGTAGAAATGCAGCAGGAGTCATTACAGCTGCAAACATGCTTGTAAAAACTTAAATCAACCAAAAGGAGTGAAAACTCTGGGGAAGGCCAAGCAAAACATCATCAAGGGGAAAAATCCAATTTATAATCCAGGGACACAGAGATTGGTGTTGGGCACTTGATCTGAGTTATGTGCTTTAGTGGAAAAATGAAACATTCAGTATTTAAATAAAAATTCTAGGCCCAGAATCGTAAACAATGCTTAAAGAGGTATTCGAAACATGTGAGCATTGTTATAACTGTACTTCAAAAAAATCAGGAAAAGCTTGTTAAAAATGGTCACTAATTAGTAAATTGGGGAAAAAATAATATAAATCAATTAACATGCATGGTAAAAATTGAAAGCTAAACGACAGTTTCTTAAAACAGTAAGTTCTGGTGGGAAAATAATCATTTTTGTTGTTCAACTGAAATTATTGCTTTATGATATGAGGTCAGCATGATGCCGTCTTTTTCAGTATAAACAGTCCAATCCTCGGAAAAAAAGCAGAGAATGCATGGATCCACCACAGTGCTAAACACTGTATAAAAATGGCAAAGAAGGGAAAATGCTATGAAAAGACAGGCTTTACTCTATTCTAGATTAACTAGATTAATTCCTCAAGTTAAAGCAGTTTAAGGATCTTTAAATGTTTAAAACCATCTTTTAAGGGCTATAATTCTGAAACATTTAGGAACTTTTGTCTTTAATTAACAGAAATTAAGGAACATTTCTGAAATGTTAAATCAGAAGATATAACTTAAATGTCATAAGCACAATAGAGCACTTAAAAATAAAGCTTTATTATCAATTAATCATAATTATCCAGCAATTAAGGAGGACTTGTTTAAGATTCAATGCTTAATATAACTAAAGTGATTAAACAATTTAAAACAATGAACAGTAAAATCAGTTACATAGACAAAAAAATTCCTTGAACAGCTTACAAGTAAATCATTTAAATAAGAGAAACAACAGTAGGTAAATATAGTGAAATTACCAAAAGATATATACACCTCCTAGCAGATTCAAAATCACACTTTCTTCAAACAGAAAATTGTTCCATGTAGGGTAAAAATAATTTGTTAAGTATAGAATTGCTTCAGAATTACACAAAAAACCCAGAGAAGAACAAGTCAATATATTTCTTTAGTCTGTAGGTCTGGTTGAAGTTCAAGTTTTAAAACAGCAAAACATTAGAAAAGAGGTAGCAATCTTTAATAAAAAGAGCATTTGACAATGACTTTACATCAAGTACCAATTGTCTAATGGAGAAAGCAAGATTCAGAAGAATTCAGCTTCTTCGAAAGCGGGTGACAACTTTACTAATAATCTTTACTCATTAGCTAAATTTTTTGATTATGCAGATTTACCACAATTACTTAGAAAAAATGGTTTGAATTAATCTCTTTCAGGTATACTACGAATTCATCTGAGGTGTCAACCTTCTAATGCAATATGTAACAGGATAGATCAGTGCAAGAGATAGTAAGAACTGCCAATGCTGGAGTCTGAGATAGCACAGTGTGGAGCTGGAGGAACACAGCAGGCCAGGCAGCATCAGAGGAACAGGAAAGCTGACATTTCGGGTCAGGACCCTTCTTCAGAAATCAGCGCAACATGCCTTTAAATCCTTTGATATTAGAAGTCATGTTCCAGGTGTGTAGTTTTTAAAAATCACATAAACAGAAGCAATGTTCAGTTTTATAGCACCACTGCAACTTTTGTAGGAAAATGGGACTTTTCCAGAGAATATTGAAGAGCCAAGCACAGCTGTTCAATCACAGAATGACTAATGCTAATGCATACCAAAAGGTGATCATCTTATAACAAGCACCTTTGGAAGAAAAGCCTAAATACCAAGACTTGTCTTCATTAGAATTCATCATTTTGCAATGATATTCCATCTTTTGGTGATCCAAATCAATGGTTCTTCAATGTAATAAGTGGCCTGTCCAAAGTAGCTATGACAAGGATGACTGTGATCATGTATAATCTCACTAATTTTAAACATGACAGTGAAGGTGGGATTGGAGTTGAGAGAACGTTAAGGAAAAAAAAAATTTTGTCAACCTTTAACCATTCATGACCACTTCTTCCACTGAGAGAGCAGTCTTGCCAAGGAGTCTCCGAATATGAGCAGCAACCTGCCCATGACAGCCTGAGCCTCCTAAGGCATTAGCATGTGGGAGCTGAACCTGTCTGGGATCCCTGTTTTTGGGTTAAGACCTTCTTCCAGCTGCATTTCAGTATCCACCCTACCTTTCCTGGGGAGGGGCATGTTGTTCAAGAAAGGAAAACTAGTGCTGCTCCTGCAACTGCTGCAGCTGTTGACAGTGCTAATGGTGTATATTCGAATCCCTGCGTCGAGTTGGAAGTTGGAAATGCATAAACTGCTCCCATGCCATGTTGAAGGTTGGCAGCAGAGAATTGAAACTGAAGATGAATACAATGCTAGATGGGGAAAGGCATGCTAAACAGTTGACAACCACAGGATGTGCTTTGAAACCAGTTTGTGACCTGGCCATGACTGGAGCTCTTCAGTGTAATTTCACAGTTCGTTAGTTTCATAGAAGAAGTTCTTCCTGCTTGCAATCACCTTGATGACCCTGGAAATCTGCTGACAGGTTGAGGAGCAGATTTTCTGGCTTGGAAAACTAGAATTCTGGATATCAAACCCTATTATTGGCTGTTTAGCAATCTCAACCACTTCTTACCTGACAAAGCCAAGGGGATTCCCTTCAAGCATTCAGACTCACCCTGGGAAAAGCCAGAGTAGAGCAGGATCATGTCAGGATCCTGATATGTAATCAATTTCTATTAGTTTCCCACCCTATTCATTCCTGAAAGATTGGGATTCTTTTTTCTGCAGAATATTGAAGAGCCAAGCACAGCTTTTCAATCACAGAATTAATAATGCTAATACATACCAAAAGATGATCATCTTATAACAAGCACCTTTGGAAGAAAAGTGCTGTTCTTCAAGCAGGGTATAATAAGACGAAATAATTCTCTTAATACCCGCTTTAGTGATTGGGATTCCTTACCTAATTCAACTCATTTCTGAAAAGTGCAATATTAATCTTGTCACAAAAATTCAATGATCTCACCTTGATATCAGTAAAAATCTCAAGCTTCCATGTTCAGAAAAGGCCATTTGAGCTCTGCTTAGTATTTTTCCAAAAGGTACAGACAATTAAAATATATTGCTCACCAGGAATAGCTAAATACTGTCAATGTAACTTTTCTTTATTTCTTATCTTTCAAATCTCTAAATCTTATGTAATTTATTGAAATTATTGTTCATACTTGTCATGATTATTTCTCAATAGTCTCAAGCTTCTCAATGATCAAAACTGCCAAATTGCCAGTTGATACTATAGTCTACACTGCATTTGGTTTCTTCCCAGAAGCATAGGGTAAATGTTGAAACTTGATTTCCCACAGGACCTTGGTTATTCCTGATTTGAACTGCATGATGGAATTGAACTGTCAAAATAAATCAACATAATTGTCCATTCAACAGCTCAGGTTGCTTAATATGTAAATTATTCTGCTCTGTGTTATGGTCATAAAATAAAATTTAAAAACACACTAAAATCTAACTAGGTTATGTAAATAGTTAAGGTTGCTTGAACGTACAGCAAAAGAGAACTTCCACTACCCAGTCAAAAAGAAGTAAACTCCAAAATCTCAGGGATGTGATCATCAAACAGAAAGGGTGAGCCACCAAAACCTGGAAGGAAACTTCAGTGATAATAGGTATTGCAGATGCTGGAGAATCTGAGATAACAAGGTGCGGAGCTGGATGAACACTGCAGGCCAAGCAACATCATAGGAGCAGGAAAGCTTGACGTTTTGGGCCTAGACCCTTCATCAGAAATGGAA
>JAHRHZ010000288.1:13906070-13947944 GCA_024137785.1 Ginglymostoma cirratum | reverse complement strand
TCAAGTTTTCCTGCTCCTATGATGCTGCTTGACCTGCTGTGTTCATCCAGCCCCATGCTTGTTATCTCTCATTAAGAATCTCTTTCATTTTCTCGAACTCCTCGCATAACTTCCCTCCTTTGTTCCTGAGTGGGCCAACCCTTTCTCTAGTTACCCTCTTGCTCCTTATGTATAAAAAGAAGGCTTTGGAATTTGCCTTAACCCTGTTTGCTAAAGATATTTCATGACCCCTTTTAGCCCTCTAATTCCTCATTTCAGATTGGTCCTACTTTCCCAGTATTCTTCCAAAGCTTCGTCTCTTTTCAGTCACCTAGACCTTATGTATGCTTCCTTTTTCCTCTTTGCTAGTCTCACAATTTCACCTGTCATCCATAGTTCCCTCATCTTGCCCTTTCTATCCCTCATTTTCACAGGGACATGTCTGTCCTGCACTCTAATCAACCTCTCTTTCAAAGCCTCCCACATATCAAATGTGGATTTACCCTCAAACAGCTGCTCCCAATCCACATTCCCCAGCCCCTGCTGAATTTTGCTATAGTTGGCCTTCCCCCAGTTTAGCACTCTTCCTTTCGGACCACTCTCCTCTTTGTCCATCAGTATTCTAAAACTTACAGAATTGTGATCATTATTCCCAAATTAATCCCCTACTGAAACTTCAACCACCTGGCCGGGCTCATTCCCCAGCACCAGGTCCAGTATGGCCCCTTCCCGAGTTGTCCTATTTACACACTGCTCTATAAAACCCTCCTGGATGCTCCTTACAAATTCTGCTCCATCTAAACCCCTAACACTAAGTGAATCCCAGTCAATGTTGGGAAAATTAAAATCTCCCATCACCACCACCCTGTTGCTCCTGCATCTTTCCATAATCTGTCTACACATTTGTACCTCTATCTCATGCTCGCTGTTGGGAGGCCTGTAGTACAGCCCCAACATTATTACCGCACCCTTCCTGTTTCTGAGCTCTGCCCATATTGCCTCACTGCTCGAGTCCTCCATAGTGCCCTTCTTCAACACAGCTGTGATATCCTCTTTGACCAGTAATGCAACTCCTCCACCGCTTTTACCTCCCTCTCTATCCTGCCTGAAGCATCTATATCCTGGGATATTTAGTTGCCAGTCTTGCCCTTCCCTCAACCAAGTCTCAGTAACAGCAATAACATCATACTCCCAGGTACTAATCCAAGCCCTAAGTTCATCTGGCTTACCTACTACACTTCTCGCATTAAAACAAATGCACCTCAGACACGTGTCCCTTTGCGTTCATCATCTGCTCTCTGCCTCCTCTTCCCTTTAGTCACACTGACTTCATTATCTAGTTCCTTACAAGCTTTAGTTACTACCTCCTTACTGTCCAGTAACTCCCTCATTTGGTTCCCATCCCCCTGCCACATTAGTTTAAACCGTCCCCAACAGCGCTAGCAAAAGCAACCCCTAGGATATTAGTTCCAGTCCTGCCCAGGTGTAGACCGTCCGATTTGTAATAGTCCCACCTCCCCCAGAACCGGTCCCAATGTCCCAAAAATCTGAACCCACCTTCCTGCACCATCGGTCAAGCCGCTCGTTTATCCTGCCTATTTTTTCATTTCTTGTGAACTGTTTTGCGCCCATTTTTTCAAAGGGAAGACACACTGGCATTAGAAGCAATCCAGAGTAAGTTCACTTCACTGATGCCAGGTATGGAGGGGCTGTTTCATGTGGAGAAGTTGAGTTGGTTGCATCTGTACTGAAAAGGCAGGAAAGTGATGTTGGGAGCCATTGGGACAGCTGTGATTTCATTGAATGGCAGAGCAGACTCAACGGACTGAAACACCTACTTCTGCTCCTACATCTCTGTGGTCTCTTTCCGTTTCTCATTGTTGTTTGCAAACCATTCTCCTGCTAGGAAAAGCTCCATGGGTGCTGGTTACTCTCTAGTACTTTGCTCAAGTAATCTTATTTATCTCTGATCTGAGAGTCGAGAAGCTATTAATGTTGTCACTCAGTAATATAGAAATTGGGAATTGCTGATAAAGAGGCAAATTTGTCCGTCTTTTTTATTTTATACTTTTCACCGCACTTGCAAGAATAGCCGTGTGAAAGGGAACAACATTTATACATATGGGAAAAACATGTTGATTTGATGGGAAGCGAAGTCTCATTGATAGAGACGTTGCCATGTAGAATACACCAGGTAGGCAATGACTTGCCATTAATAAACCACCAATTTTTGTTTCAATTCTATATCAAGCAAGTTATTGCCTTCAGGAACGTACAAGAAAGTGAGACATGGGTAACTAGTTGGATAAAATAATGCACAGTATGGGGAAAACACAGGAGATTGACACTTAAGTATCGATATGCATTTAATGAGCTGGTGAAGACACAACAGACTGAATGGCTGCCTTTTGGACCAGAACAATTCTGAGATTCTGAATGGGTATCACCCCTCTTTGTATTTTGTTAAATTGTAACAACAGGTGAGGTGGCCTTTCTCATGCTGTACTACACGGTTGCAACACAAATGGTGCTTGCCACTAATGCTGTTCAGCCAAAAAAATGTTCTGCCTATCACACAAATGACAACAGTCCTAGATGAATTACAGTGCTGTTGTGATGGTACATCTCCAGCCTGTGTACATCTCAAAGATGGGCTGGTCATATTAAATAAAATATTCCTTCATCTGTTCAGGGTAAGGAACTAACAGTAACCCACCAATCATTGTTTGAAAAACTCAAAGCAGTGTCCAGCATTAGAGGTGATTTTGTGTTTGGACAGCATCTGTGAAATAATCCTGAGTGTGCAGTGAATTATGCCAATAATCAACTTAAGATTGTTACAGAGATAGTAGGAACTACAGATGCTGGAGAATCTGAGATGACAAGGTGTAGAGCTGGATGAACACAGCAGGCCAAGCAGCATCAGAGGATCAGGAAAGCTGACATTTCGGGTCGGGACCCTTCTTCAGAAATGGGGGAGGGAAAGGGGGTTCTGAAATACGTAGGGATAGAGGGGGAGGCGGATAGAAAATGGATAAAGGAGAAGATAGGTGGAGAGGAGGCAGACAAGTCAAAGAGGCGGGGATGGAGCCAGTAAAGGTGAATGTAGGTGGGGAGTTAGGGAGGGGACAGGTCAGTCCAGGGAGGACGGACAGGTCAAGGAGGCGGGATGAGGTTAGTGGGTAGGAGATGGGGGTGGGGCTTGAGGTGGGAGAAATTGTTAGGTGGGTGGACGGGTTGGGGAGGCGGGGACGAGCTGGGCTGGTTTTGGGATGCGTTCGGGGGAGGGGAGATTTTGAAGCTTGTGAAGTCCACATTGACCACTCTCTCCGCGACTCCCTTGTCCGCTCCACACTCCCCACCAGTCCCACCTCACCCGGCACTTTTCCCTGCAACCGCAGGAAGTGCTACACCTGCCCCCACACCTCCTCCCTCACCCCCATCCCAGGCCCCAAGAACACCTTCCACATCAAACAGATGTTCACCTGCACATCTGCTAATGTGGTATACTGCATCCGCTGTTCCCGTTGTGGCCTCCTCTACATCAGGGAAACCAAGCGGAGGCTTGGCGACCGCTTTGCAGAACTCCTACGCTCGGTTCGCAACAAACTATACCTCCCAGTCACGAACCATTTCAACTTCCCCTCCCATTCCTTGGACGACATGTCCATCCTGGGCCTCCTGCAGTGCCACAATGATGCCACTCAAAGGCTGCAGGAACAGCAAATCATATTCAGCCTGGGAACTCTGCAGCCCAATGGTATCAATGTGGACTTCACAAGCTTCAAAATCTCCCCTCCCCCTACCACATCCCAAAACCAGCCCAGCTCATCCCCGCCTCTCCTCCCACCTCAACCCCCACCCCCATCTCCTACCCACTAACCTCATCCCGCCTCCTTGACCTGTCCATCCTCCCTGGACCAACCTATCCCCTCCCTAACAACCCACCTACATTTACCTTTACTGGCTCCAACCCCGCCTATTTGACCTGTGAGTCTCCTCTCCGTCTATCTTCTCCTTTATCCATCTTCTGTCCGCATCCGCCCCCATCCCCCAAATATTTATTTCAGAATCCCCTTCCCCTCCCCCATTTCTGAAGTAGCGTCTCGACCCGAAACATCAGCCTTCCTGCTCCTCTGATGCTGCTTGGCCCCCTGTGTTCATCCAGCTCCACACCTTGTTATCATCAATTTAAGATTGTCTACATTGCGCCTGTTTAAGCAATAACAAAATAAGTGACAGGCATTCTTTGATTTATACTTCATGGCAATGCCTTAACTTATCAGAATCAACAAGTCTGGTTTAACTTAAACAGAGCTTGGCCTTTAGATAACTGTCAGTCAGCATCCAACTGGTGCATTTTCCATGGCAATGCCCCTACCAATCCATGCCAACAAATCAGCATGATGTTCTCATTTGATATAAAAATTTTGTTCAGTTTTACTTTGGTTTTCTTACAAATATCCCGATGAGTGCAGTGTGTAAACCTTTGATAAAATGTGTCTTTTCTCAGCATTATTAATGCTGTGTTCTGAATTTAACAAGAGAAAAGTGCTATTTCAATCAATAATTCGCTCCCCATTCCTCGCATAAATGCGTTGGTCTACATTTACCCCTGCTTTTGTATCCAGTCATTACCTATAATTGAATAAATTGTGTTGTCGAGGATTCCAGCATTTTGGGAGTATATTAAGTTTGTTTTGCTCTGAGGTTTCATAATAAGGAGGTAATGTAGTGATTTTTGTCATTTCACTGTTGAGGAGATGACCTGTTATGTAGATCAATAGTTCAAGAAAACATTTTAGTTTCCAAATGTTATGTGTCGTGAGACTTTATGGCTGCTGTCAGTCTGTGTTACAGACAGGCCAGTGTAGTTGCAATTCGTTTAAGGACTTGCTGTCAAAGAAAGCAAACATTTTCTTTTGATTAAATTTGAATTTTCAGGAGTACCTTTCTATTCATTTTAAACAGTGATTGATAGATCTATATCTTCCTAAATTTCACCATTAATGTAATTTTAGAAAACAAAGCTCGTGTTTGAAATTGCCAGAATTTTAAGTGTGCATTCAGTGTTCAATCAGTGTTACTTTTAAGCAGGCACTTAGCAATTTTATTTTCTTCTAGAACATCTTTCGTTGGCCACCTCTCTGGTATACTTGTTGGGTTACTGTACACCAAAGGACCCTTGAAGAATTTGATGGAAGCGTGTGCTGGTAGGTGCAACAATCCTCAGTCACATTACTAGTGACTCACTATCCTTTCTCCATCTAGACATTGGAATGCACTTTGCACTTTCCTATATGTCATAAGGTCATGTTCTGAATTAAATTTTGTCATACAAATTACAGTAATCTTAGACTACCATAGTATGTGCTGGAGACCAATACTAAAACAAGGTGGAGGAATGTAATTTTCTATAGTAACCATAGTTGCTTTTCAGAATTTTTTATTGAAATAATTATTTTAATATTTAATAACTTTTATTGAGTAATCAGTATTGGTGTAAATTTCAGTTTCTTTTTGTTGACAGCAAATGGAAATTTGACATATTGTTAACAATTGGAAGACATACCCAACCTTGCATCTTTACACCCTCCACTCTCCACTCCTCCCTTCGTCCCCCCCGCAACCACCACCTACATTCGATGTCTTAACCCAGTGAGTGAAACATTAGAGCATTAATATTGGCTAAGAGAGCTGAATTTGAATGATATTCTAATGTGACTTCTGTTCTCTTGCTCTCTTGGAAGTAACATTTCCTCTGCCTTGGTCAGTGATTTAAGCAGGTTACTCACAGCACGTTTTTGGTGGCATCTGTGTGTACCTGTCAGTTGGACTGTTGTTGCCCTGTGTGAAGTGCTGCCAAGCTAACTCTTGGAATGCACTGAAATGTTTATATTCGTTCTCCGAAAACTATCCAATCCAATTCCATTTTCTTTGTCCACTACAGACGGCAAGATAGGCCAACTGTTCAGTAGTGGATCTGGAGTTTATATATTACATTAATCTTTATAAGGCAGATCAACTGTAACCAATACGGATTGGTATGTTTTGTTTGATCAGAGTTTATGATAAGCTATAACACAGTTATAGAGCAAAAATAAGAGCCTATAATGAATACTGATCCAGGTTGGACAGGACAGCTGACAAGCCGAAACTGCTCCTCTCCACGTTCTCTCTTTTTGGTATCTTGTGCCTCTTTGGCTCGTCAAACTTTCAGAAAGTGTCAAGCTAAAGTAGACATGAATCCATTCTTGCGAGCTCTGTCTCTAATCTCTGCACTGGAGTAGTTCCAAATCTTTTCTTTATACTCTTCAGGGCTGAATTTTATGTTTTCTTATAGGATGGTGAGGTGTCGAAAGCAAAGGTTCGCTTTGGGTACAAAGGGCATTTATGTGTTCTTCCACCCTTCAAGGGACAGTCAGGCTTTTAAACACGCTAAAGACTTCTTTTCTTATCTCATCCCTTGCTCCTAAAAAAACTTAACCAATTTACAGCATAAATCCAATTCTCCATCTATTCCAAGCTATTCCACACGTACATCCTAATTTCTAATTTGACAGTTTGCTTTTAACTTTACACAGGGTGAAAATTAGAAAAGAATGTTATTGTCATGATCAATCCAGCTGTCATAGCTGTTAATTCTTAAATAAATTCCAAATTATTTTCTCTATTTAATGTTCTTTTCTGAATTGACATCACTTATAACGACCTTTTGTCTCATCTCTAAAATAAGTTTCAACAACCTTTTTCTTCATACTTAAATCTATCTTTGTAACAGACAAAGTGCTGGACAAATAATACAAAACTTTTGAGATTTATGTATCCTGTTATGATACATTTTCAAAACGTCTTGTTTGCTTTTCTTTGAAACACTTTGGAACAGCATGAGAGATAGTAAGAGCTGCCAATGCCGGAGTCAGAGACAACACAGTGTGGAGCTGGAGGAACACAGCAGGCCAGGCAGCATCAGAGGAGCAGCAAAGTTGACATTTTGGGTCGGAACTTTTCTTCAGAAATGGGAAAGGGGAAGGGAGCTCCAAAATAAATAGAGAGAGGAGGGTGGGGCTGGGGAAGGCAGATGGGATGGTGATAGGTGAGTGCAGGTAGGCAGTGGTGAGAATTAGTCAGGGAGGTGGGAGGAGCAGATAGGTGGGAGAGAAGATGGACCGGTTGTGTCAAGGCGAGGAGGCGGGGATGAGAGGGAGGGGTGGTCATGGGATGAGGCTGGGGGTGGGGAGATTTTGAAACTGGTAAAGTCCACATTTAGGCCATTGGGTTGTAGGCTCCCAAGGTGGAATATGAGGTACTGCTCCTCCAGTTTCCGGGTGGCATCATTGCGACACTGGAGGCGGCCCAGGATGGACATGTCGCGTAGGGAGTGGGGAGGGGGAGTTGAAATGGTTTGTGACCAGAAGGTGTTGTCGTTTGTCGCGAACAGAGCAGGTACTCTACAAAGTGATTTTTTTTTTTTTTCAAAAGGCCTTGGCTGAAAATGTCTGGAAATTTAAGGAATATTTGTCAGCAGGTATTTTTAAATGGTGATAATGGACCTACCTGGATTAAATACCAATGAGGGAATCCATAGCATTCCAGTTTTAAAAAAAAACTATGAAAAACTAATCTTGATTATAGAGCCGGCTTATTTCTTAATGTGTCTGCACTCACTCTCGGCACTGGTTTTGGCATCCAGCTCCATGTAAGGAAAATGCCTAAATCCGTGGTTCCCTAACTTTATTTGAAGTATTACTTTATAAATCAGACAGGTGTCCACAGTTCCACTTATGTACAAGTGCTGCCTGTAAAGAGTGTTTTAATACTGCTTCATATAAATAGGTAATTACTTACAGAAGCAATTTAAGACAAAACCAGAGATAAAGATTAAGTGTAACTCCATCAAAATTCTAGCATATTCCAACTGAATGGCTTTTGATAGTGTTTAAGATCGGGCACGTTTACCATTAAGGCAATCAGCTCACAAATCCACATCCAATAGAAATGACTGTTATCAAAATCAGTATTAACAACAGGTAAAGTAAGTTCCAAGTACAAGCAAAATTCTGCTCTATAACTGCAGTTGACTCTCTTTTTCAGCTGTGACATGCTTCGCTCAAATTAACATTTAGTCTCACAATTTTCAGCCCACAAATGAAAATATTAACTTTATTTCATAACTGGCTGCAAGGGATCAAGCAGGCTTTGGATGTGTTACAAAAGCATGGGCTGGCAAGTGGCAAGTAACATTCACACCACACAAATGCCGGGCAATGACCGTATAACATAGACCATCTAACCACCGTCCCTTGACATTCAATGGTGTTACCATCACTGAACCCACCCACTATAAATATCCCTGGGGTTACCATTGACCAGAAACTCAACTCAACTTACCACATAAACACGGGCTACAAGAGCAGGTCTGAAATTAGGAATGCTGCAGTGAGTAAATCACCTTCTGATTCCGCAATGCCTGTCCACCCCATCAAGGCGCAAATCATGAGTGTGGCAGACTACTCCCCACTTGCCTGGATGGGTCCAACCCCAACAACACTCAAGAAGCTTAACACCATTCAGGACAAAGCAGCTGCTAGATTGGTTCCACTTCCTCCATTATTGACGTTCAGTGGCAGCAGTGTGTACTATCTATAAGATGCACTGCAGAAATTCACTAAAGATCTTTAGACAGCACCTTCCAAACCCATAGCCACTTCCATTTAGAAGGACGAAGACAGCAGATGGGAACGCCGCCATCTACAAGTTCCCTTCCAAGCCACTCACCATCCTGACTTGGAAATAGATCACCATTCCTTCAGTTTCTCTTGGTCAGTCCTGGAACTTTCAAAGTGCATTGTGGGTTAACCGATAGCATGTGGACTGCAGTGGTTCAAGAAAGCAGCTCACTACCACCTTTTTAAGGGCAACTAGGGGCAGACAATAAATGCTGGCCTTCTCGTGATACCCTTATCCCACAAGCGTATAAAAAAATGGATGTGCATAACAGAACCCTTGCAGCAAATGGGCATAGATGTTGACCAACCACATCCACAAGGGAAGTTCACTTTTATGCTCTATAAGTCAACATGCATCTTTTGCAGCAGTTTTAGTTTGAGGCTTCAAAGGATGACATGTACGTCAGCATCTGCAGTATTTTAAAATAACACTAATAAAACTAGGTACGAATGATTTTAGTCCTTGCTGGTTATAACTTATCCTTAAACTCTACTGGAGGGGGGATAAATTTCATCTAATGATACAGACTACACTAATTAATGAGGTAGATTTTGGCCAAGTAATGGTAGACAGCTGTATGGATCACTGATTTCATTCACCATGTAATACTCAATTTATTGATTAAATCTAATATACTAATCCCCTGGAATTATGATGATACCTTTTTCTTATTTCACAGACGGTGTTTTCTCAAATACTTCTTCTAGACGGCGTATCAGATTCAATAACCAAGGTTAGTTAAAATTTATTTTCCTCATCTAATTCGCGTTCCATTCCCTAATGTGAGATAAAGAGAGATAATGTCTTGGTAATTACCAACGAACAGCAGATCTATGAAAGCCCTCTACATTGGTTCCTTGCTGAAATTTTTGCTAATTGTCTTGGTCTTTACACTTAATAGCAGCTCCTCCTTCATATCTTTAAACTGATGAATATATATGAATTAGAATCAGAATCAGCTATTTGGCCTCTCTAACCTGCTCCACCATTCAGTAAGATCATTGAAATGTTTTTGGCCTCAACTCCACAATCCTGCCTGGCCTCAATAACTATCGACTTCCTTGTCAGCCAACAATCTAACTACCTCTGCCTTAATCGTAATAAATGATCCTGCCTCCACCACTGTTTGGGGAGGAGAGTTACAAAGACTTGTCACCTTCTGCGAGGGAAATAAAAACACCCACATCTGTCTCTTAAATGGGAGACCTCATATGGTTTAAAAATATCCCCAAGTTCTAGTCAATCCCGCAAAGAAGACATCTACCCTGTCAACTTCCCCTACATTTGCATCTGAACTGTCTCTACCCTAGCGCGTCCAGATTTGTTGATATGATTTCTTCCCTAAGTGCCATTCCTCAAAATTAGCCACCTGATCCCATGGCCATTCCCCATGTTTTATTATCAGACAAGGCATCACCAGAACCCAAGGTCACATTCACCTCCAGTGGTATCCCTGGAGGTAACATGCAAATCAACCGTGAACGAATTGAATTGGTTTCAGGGGCTGAATAGCCTCCTCCTATTCCTGTGTAGATAATTTCCTCATCTTTTTTACCACCTGCATTCTCTTCAAAACCACTGACTATCTCTTCCTTTATTCATTGCTATAACTATTCCCTTTCTACTGTTTACAAATGACCACCCCACATTTAATTTACTCTTTCTGATTGCGTGACTTCAACTTTTGAATAGTTGGTAGTTTTAGTTGAGCACAACTTTTGAGGTACAGTCAGGAGAATATTTTTGACCCATATGTAGCAAGTGCAACAATAGAAGGCGCAGTCCTGAGTATTGTTTTAGAAAATGAAGCTGGAAAGGTGGAAGGAGGGGCAATGGGAAAAAAATTTTGTTGTGGAGATCAAAATTCTGTTAGTTTTATCATAATTATGTAAAAGGACAAAGGTGGAACAGGAATTTTCCGTTAGGCCAAGATCAGTTTTACTAAGCTGAGGTGATTTAGCAAAAGTAGCTGCTTCAAGGTAAATCAGTGGAAGACGTTCAAAGGGTTCAACGTAAAAACATTTCCACAAAGAGGGAAAGTAGATGGCCAAGAGTAAAGCACACCAGATGTCAAGGTGTTTACAAAGCAGAAAAATCAAGCTGATATTCCACATCAAGAACTAAGTACAATCAAAAGTTAAGACAGGTATAGGAAGTGGAGGGATGAAATCAAAAAGAAAAATTAGCAAAGAGAGAGAACATGAAAGAATTTTGGCAAGCAAAATGAAGCTGAGCCGAAAGGCGTTTTTATCAATGCAACAGGTGTAAGAGGATAACAAAGGAAGAGCAGAACCCATAAAACAAACCAGGAAGGTAACCTATCAGAGAGATGTTGGTCTGGTTATAAATGAATACTTTATGGGTCTCCACAAAATGTTTGGAGTGATATGGGCCAAGCACAGGCAGGTGGGACTGGTTTAGTTGGGCTTGTGGTTGGCATGGATTGGTTGGACCAAAGGGTCTGTTTCCATTTTGTATGATTCTCTGACTCTATAAAAGCAAGATGATGCAGTTATTGTTGAGGAGTCTGAAGGATTGGATGTGATAGACATTGGCA
Organism: Ginglymostoma cirratum; assembly: GCA_024137785.1. NCBI lineage: Eukaryota > Metazoa > Chordata > Chondrichthyes > Orectolobiformes > Ginglymostomatidae > Ginglymostoma > Ginglymostoma cirratum. The sequence goes on along the minus strand of JAHRHZ010000288.1, from coordinate 13,936,678 downwards.
GGAAAGATGTATTAATTGGATTAGCATCCTTGAAAATGAATAAATCACAAGGACCGGGCATATACCAGGCTGTGATGAGGCCAAGGAAGCAGTCCTCACTGGCTCCAAGTGTGGTGCTGGAGGTTCTGAGGGCTGGAAATCTCTCACTTTTATTTCAAAAGTGAGTGAGAGACAGACTGAATAAGTGCAGGCCAGTTATTCTAACTTCAGTAGCAGGCAAATTATTGGAAGCAATTAAAGAACTTAGATAAGAAATTAGGTAAGCTAAGAAGATCCTTGAAATATCACTAATAAGTAGGATTAAGGAGCAATCCAAGGCATTTTATCTGTTAATTATGAGCAAGAAGGTAGCCAGGGAAAGGGTAAGTCTACTCAAGGACAAAGGAGGGAATTTATGCATGGAGCGAGGGGAAGTGGGTAAGGTCCTTAATGAGCACTTAGCAATGGTATTCACCAAAGATAATATATAGATGATTAGTAAGATTTCAGAGGGATATGTTGATATTCTAGGGCATGTTGATATTAAGAAGGAGATGGTGTTCGGTGTCTTGAAAACCATTACGGTAGTTAAGTCCCCCGTACCTGATAGGATCTATCCCAGGGTACTGAACAAGACAAAGGAGGAGATTGGGGCTTTGACAGAGAGTTTTGTATCCTCTCGCCACAGGCAAGGTCCCAGAAGACTGGAGAAAAGCCACTGTTGTTCCTTTAAGAAGGACAACATGGATAATCCAGGAAATTTATATGCTGGTGAGCCTTGCATCAGTAGTTGGGAAATTAATGTAGTTAATCATTGTAATTATTTAGTTGCATTTGAAAAAGAATGGACTTATTGGGGATAGTCATCAGGGGAGTCTTGACTTAGAAATTCATTTTAGTTTTTTGAAGAAGTGACAAAGATGATTGATCGGGGTAAGGCAATGGATGTTGTCTGTGTTGTTTATTTTGCAAGGTCTCTGGTGGTGAGCTGTCCAGAAGTCTACGTCACTGGTAAGATGGTAAGTTAGATATGAAATTAGCTTGGTCAAAGAAGATAAAAGGTAGTTGTGGAGGGATGTTTTTCTGATTGGAGTTCTATGACCAGTGGTGTCCTGAAAGGATCAGTGCTGGAGCCTCTGTTGTGTGTAGTATTTGGATGAAAATGTTGGTGCTCTGATTAGTAAGTTATCAGATGACGTGAAAACTGGTGGAGTTGTGGATAAATGAGGAGGGTTGTCAAAGAATACAGCAGAATATAGATGTTGGAAAGCTGGGCCGAGAAATGGCAGATGTAGTTTAATCCAGACTCATGTGAGGTGATGCATTTTGGGAGGTCAAATGCGAGAGGAAAGTGTACAGTATATGGCAGGACCCTGGGGAGCATTGATATATAAAAAGATCTTGGGGTGCAAGTCCATAGCTCCCTGAAAGTGGCAACACAAGTGGATAAAGCAGTAAAGAAGGCATACGGCATGCTTGCCTTCATCGATCAAGGCATAGAGTGTAAAAGTTGGCAAGTCATGTTACAACTGTATAAAACTTTAGTTAGGCCACATTTGGAGTTTTGTGTATCGTTCTGGTCACCACACTATAGGAAGTTTGGAAGTCACGTGACACCAGGTTATGGTCCAATTGGTTTATTTGAAATCACAAGCTTTTGTAGTGCTGCCCCTTCGTCAGGTAAAGTGACTTCACCTGACAAAGGGGCAGCAGTCAGAAAGCTTGTGATTTCAAATAAACCAGTTGGACTATAACCTGGTGTTGTGTGACTTCTGACCTCGTCCACCTTAGTCCAACACTGGCACCTCCACGTCGCAGTTATAGGAAGGATGTGGAAGCTTTGGAGACAGTTTAAAAAGGTTACCAGGATGTTGCTGGATTGGCGTGTATTAGCTATAAGGAGAGGTTGGACAAAGTTGTGTTGTTCTTGCTTGAGCATTGGAAGCTAAGGGATGACATGATAGGAGTATATAAAATTAAGAGAGGCATGGATATAGGGTGGATAGTCAGAGTCTTTTTCCAAGGGTGGCAGTGTCAAATACGAGGGGACATAGGTTTGATGTGAGAGAGGAAAAGTTTAAAGATGAGCAGAGCAATTTTTCTTTTACACAGAGAATGGTCGGCGCCTCAAACATGCTGCCAGCAGAGGTGGTAAAAGCAGATACATTCACAAAGGTTAAGAGGCATTGAGACAGACACGTGAACAGAGGATAGAGAAATACAGACCATGTGCAGGCGGATGTGATTTGTTTAGAATGGAATCCTGGTTGGTGCAGAGGTGATGATCCGAAGGGCTGTACTGTACTATTCTGTGTTCTATGTGCTAATTTTGAGGGACAGGGTAAACTGTCTTCAGAAAGAAATAATGGATTAATCAAGGATAGTTGCTTGAGGTAATGTGGAGGATTGAGAGTAGTGCAGTTATTGTAATCTATGTGGATTTTAGCAATCCTTGGATAAGGATCCACTTGGCAGACTTGTTTTTAGAAAAGTCCATGGGATCCATGAAACATTAGGTTAAAAAATTGCCCAGCGGCAGGAACCAAACAATTGTTGACTGGTATCTTTACGACTAGAAGGCTATTCCAAATGGGATTCTGCAGGGGTCAGTTCTCAGTCCCCTGCTTTTTGTAGTATAGTATATGTTAATAAATTTTGGATGTAAGTAAAGGTGGTATAATCACACAGAAATTGGCCACATGATCTGTGAGAGAATAGCTATAAACTACAGGAAGATTTCAATGGGCTAGTCAGGTGGACAGATAATTGGTAAATAGAATTCAACATGGGCCACTGTGCAATGATGCATTTGGGGGTGATCAAACGGGACGAAGGAATATACAATTAATGGGTGACTGCTGAGAGATGCCGAGGATCTGAGAGCCCTTGGAGTGGATTTTCACAGATCTCTTAAGGTAGCAGAACAGTTCAGCTTACTAAGGTGGTTAAGCAAGTATATGGAATCCTTTTTCTTTTGTTAGTCATGAAGGGGGAAAAATAGAGTATAGTATATAAGAGCAGGAACTGATCCTGGATTGATAGAAGTTATTAGTTAGGCCACAACTTGTGTTCTGTGTTCAGTTCTGGTTACTGACCTGCAGTAGGCTATTTCCTCTCTGGTTTCCTTCGACAGCCTGAAATACGATTCGTCCAGTACTGCTGAGTTAACCACTTTCAAGGAGATCATCCTTTCTTTCTCATCATGTTTATTTTATCTACTGGTTTAATATACCTCCTCTTTAACTAGATTGACTGTGTCTTCAAAGCAGAACGATCACCTAGATAAAATACTCTTAAAGAAACCTATCCACCACATCTGCATCCACATACAAGTTATCATGTACGTTCTGAGAGCATAACTCTTCCCTTAGTCATGTTCTTTTAATGTACTCATAAAACATCTTGGCATTTTCTTTAATGTTACTGGCCAATATGCTTTTCATCCTGTCTTTGCTCTCCTAAGTTTATTTTTACTTGATTCCTCTTCTTTTCTGTACACCCCTAAGCATTCTAAAGTATTACGTTGTTTTGATCTTGTGAAAGCTCTATTTTTCTGCTTGAGTTTAGCTTGTGTGCTTCTGGATAACAAGGTGGTTCTAGATTCGGCAGACCCACTTTTCCTTTTTGGGGACATGTCTGTTGCAAGCCCATAGAATCTCATTTTTAACACAGATTTGCCACTGAAATTCCTTCAAGTAGATGTCTCCAGTTCACTTTTGCATGATCATCTTTCAGCTTTGTAAAATTTGCTTTCTAATTTTATTTTGGCATGGGATGTGGGTGTTTCTGGCTAGGTCAGCATTTATTGTTCCATCCCTAATTACCCAGAGGGCAGTTAAGAGTCAACCACATTGTGGGTCTGGAGTCATAGAGTCCCTACAGTGTGGAAACAGGCCATTTGGCCCAACAAGTCCACACTGCCCTTCTGAAGAGCATCCCCCCAGGCCCATTCTCCTACCCCTGTATTTCCCATGTCTAACCCACCTAATTTAAACATTCCTGGACACTGTGGGCAATTTACCATGGCCAGTTTACCTACCCTGCACATCTTTGGACTGTGGGAGGAAACCCACGCAGACATGGGAAGAATGTGCAAACTCCACACAGACAGTCGCCCGAGGGTGGAATCAAACCTGAGCCCCTGGTGTTGTGAGGCAGCAGTGCTAACCACTGTGCCATCACATGGAGACTAGGTAAGGATGGCAGTTTCCTTCCCCAAAGGAATTAATTAACCAGATGAATTTTTCCGTAACCTTTGGCAATGGTTTCAAGGTCATCGTTAGACTCTTAATTCCAGAATTCATTTTCTGAATTCAGCCTTCACCATCTGCCAGGGTGGATTCAAACCCTGGTCCCCAGAACATTATTTGGGTCTCTCGATTAATAGTCTACCAGTTATACCATTACGCTTATGCCAATGCCTCCCCTAATTTGGAATTTTTTAACTCCTATCTTTGTTCCTTCCTATGATGCTAAATCTAACTTCTTATGGTCACTATCTCCAAACTGCTCACCAATTGCTATTTGATCCACCTGCACAGCTTCATTTCCTAAAACTAAGTCTGAAATTGTGCCCTTTCTAGGACTTGCCACATGCTGGACAAAAATGTTCACTTGAACATTATTCAAGGATTTTGTGCACCTTATGCCCTTCACACTACAGCCAAGTTAATATGGGGTGGTTCGAGTTCAAGCTATTATTGCCCTTTTGATTTTGCAATTTTATATTTGCCTGTTTATTTGCGGCACCAAGTCTCTTGCACTGTTTATAAGTCTGTAGTAAATGCCTGGCAGTGTGGCTGTCCCCTTTTTAAACTTGTTTCTGAATTCTACCCAAATGGCCTCTCTGTTTCATTTAATCATCCCTCCTCATAGCTGTAGTTGATTCTTTATCCAATAATGCTACACCTTCATTTTTTTTATTTCATTATCTGTTCCTCCTGAAAACTCTGGCAAAGACATTGAACTGTTATCTTCATAAGACATAGGAGTAGAGAAGGCCATTTAACCCAACGAATCTGTTTGCAACTGAATGAGATCATGGCCAATTCGATAATCCTCAAGAGATAGTATCTTGCCTTTTTCCCCAAAGCCTTTGATTCCCTTACTGATTAAAAATCTGTCCCTCAGTCTTGAATATACTTATTATAACCCAGCCTTGACAGCCTTCAGTGGTAAATTCTTTGCCTGTCTCTCAAGTTTCCATTACAGCATTTATGTCACCTTGCCATGTGTCTGTTTGTGCCCTCCGCTCATTAGCTTATTTTCGTTATACTCCTTGCACTTTATATATACCATTTTAATACTGCCAAATTCCTGTACTGTACACTTTTTAAACTTGCCTGTCTTTCAGAGGCTATCGCTGACATTTCCCCAATATTCCCTGCTTGAATTTGTTCTGAAGTTCCCATCCGTCCTGCCAATCTAGTCTAAATCTACCCAACCTCCCTGAAAGATACTTTCCGAGTCCTGTTTATGTGTAGAGCATTTGGTTGAAGTTTGTAAATTTTCTTGAGAAATTGAAGTAATGCAGAAATTATCCCTGACCTGCATGAAGATTGAATAGCAAGAACTCCTGGCAAACTGGAAACAAGAGATTTCCAAGACAAAGCATCATGAAATTGCATGAAACTTGTATAACATGACCAACGTTGGGAAGGGAAACATGATGGTGAATAATTATAGCTGGTTAGTCATGCCACCAAAACTATTTAGAGGTTATTTGTTGCAATATCATGTAACTTTGAGGTATCCCTAAAGTATATGACAACAGTGGGAAACTTTTGAAATTGAGATGGTATAAATAAATAATTATCACATTTAAATAATCAAATATTTAATGCAAAGACACAACAACTTAAATACTGCAATAGATTTTACGTTGTGATCCAAAATCTTCAATTGTGAATAAAACTGCACTTCTTCAGTCCTGAGGCTTCCTACAGTGCTTTCTTTTTCCTTCCAACTGGTAAGGGACCATTGTTTGAATAGTCTATTTCAATGTTGTAATTGTTTTACGGAATTACATTCTGTTTATTAGTTCACTGGGTATCTTCCCTGATCATCTTGCACATCAGCGGTAATCTCTGCTAAGGTTAATTGTGAGAAATGAAACAGTCACACTAATCATCACTTTGGAGTGGTCAAGAGATATTGGGGAAATGTAGAGCCTTCTCAAATAATTTCTGATGCTTGATGCTGAGTGAGATCAAAATTGATGCAAAATTCTATTCAAGCTGCTAAAATTCTTTGGCATGATTTTGGAAACTACAAACTACGAGACAAATTAATTGGTTCTGATGAAGAACCCTCAGATTCAAAATGTTAACAAAAACAAAGTTTCTGGAAAAGCTCAGCAGGTCGGGCAGCATCTGTGAAGGAGAAAACAGAATTAACTTTTCGGGTCCGGTGACCCTTCCTCAGAACTGATGGTGGCTGGGAAAACGTCAGTTTATATGCAGAAAATAGGGAGGTGGGTGGGGTGGGGTAGGGAGTAATCGATAGGATAGAGCCCAAAGAGAGAGAAAGACAGTTGGACAGACAAAGGAGTTGCTAACGATCAGGCTGAGAGGGAGAGTAGTTGTTAATAGGGACTGTTAGTGACTAACAACAGGGGGTGTGTGATGGCAGGCTATGTGGTAACAAGGCTTGGTGTGTGGGGTGGGGGGCTGGGACATGGGAGAGTTTAGGCTCTAAAATTATTGAACTCAATATTGAGTCCAGAGGGCTGTAGGGTCCCCAGGCGGAAAATGAGGTGTTGTTCCTCCAGCTTGCATTGGGCTTCACTGGAACACTGTAGCAAGGCGGAGACAGAGATGTTGGCCAGAGAGCAAAGTGGTACATTGAAGTGGCAGGCAACAGGTAGTTCAGGGTCTTTTTTGCGAGCAGAACGTAGATATTCCGCGAAGTGGTCGCCACGTCTTCGCTTCGTTTCCCCAATGTAGAGGAGACCATATTGTGAGCAGCGAATGCAGTACACTAGATTCTGGGAAGTGCAGGTGAATTGTTGCTACACGTGGAAGGTATGTTTGGGCCCTTGGATACTGGGGAGGGACGAGATAAATGGGCAGGTGTTGCACCTTCGCCGGTTACAGGGGAAGGTGCCATAGGGCTGTGGGGAGGTGTTGGGGGTGAAGGAAGTATGGACCAGGGTGTCCCGGAGGGAACAGTCCATGCAGAAGTCGGACAAGGGAGGGAATATGTGTCTGGTGGTGGCATCTTGCTGGAGGTGGCGGAAATGGCATCTGATGATCCTCTGGATGTGGATGCTGGTGGGATGGTAGGTGAGGATAAGGGGAACCCTATCGCTGTTGCGGGAGGGAAGAGATGGGGTGAGGGCAGAGGAGCGGGAGATGGGTCAGACCTGATTGAGGACCCAGTCGACAAAATGTTAACTCTGCTTTCTCCCCACAGATGCTGCCAGACTTGTCGAATTTTGCCAGAAATTTGTTTTTGTTTGAAATTAATTTCCGGTTTTCAGCTATGAACTTTTTTTCCACCTGTAATGCACATCATGTTGATGCTTGTTGCATGGTGGAACCTAATAACTTCAAATTGTGTGTGTGTCTTGTATAATGCCACAGCCTGACTTTTTAACTAATCATCAAATATCCTGAGCCAGGAAATCCTGATTTTTCACTAGTGCTGAGAATTCTGCAGTAATCTTATCCTACAGATTTCTTTCTCCTTGCTGTCAAGTCAATGAAAGCAAAATAATACGTGAAGCTGTCCAATTAATAAAGCTAGGAATGGAAGTGATTGAAATTTGAGAAAAAGGAAACACAAGCATTAAATAAAATGTGATTATTTAATTTCACAGTGTTATTTTATATGTTGCATTTTTTTTGGTATTTGTTCACAGGGATGTGTGCATCACTGGCTCGATGAGCATTTATTACTCATCCCTGATAGCCAAAAGGACATTTGAGAGTCGGCCATATTTCTGTCAGTATGGTGTCAAATGGCATGCTGGGTAAGGACAGCAGGTTTCCTACCCTAAAGGATACTTGTGAACCAGATGAGTTTTTGTGACAATGAACAGTGGTTATATTGGCAACAACAAAAACAGAAACTCCTGGCAAAACTGAGTACGTCTGGCAGCATCTGTGAACAGAAAGCGGGGTTAATATTTCGGATCCAGTGGCACTACTACTTGTAGCTGGGAAAAGAGTGGTGAATATGCTGAAGATGAGGTGGGAGAATGAGTAAACGATAGATGGAGTCCAGAGGGAGAGAGAAAAATAGACAGTTAAATATGTGTGTAAAGGTCAGGCTGGGGGACTGAATAGCTGCTAATGGGTTGTTTGTGGTGGCAGCCCACATGATGACAAGGTCTTTTTTGTTTCTATTCATTTGTGGGATGTGGGCATCGCTGGCTGGGCCAGCACTTCTTGCCCGTCGCTGGTTGCCCCTCAAGAAGGTGGGGGTGAGCTGCCTTCTTAAAGCACTGCAGTCCATCTGCTGTGGGCTGACCCACAATGCCCTTAGGGAGAGAATTCCAGGATTTTGACCCACCAACAGTGAAGGAACAGCGATATATTTCCAAGTCAGGATGATGAGTGTCTTGGAGGGGAACTTGAAAGAGGTGTTGTTCCCATCTATCTGCTGCCCTTGACCTTCTAGATGGAAGTGGCCGTGGGTTTGGAAAGTGCTGTCTGAGGATCTTTGGTGAATTTCTGCAGTGCATCTTGTAGATAGTACACACTGCTGCCACTGAGCGTCGGTGGTGGGGGGAGTGGATGCTTGTGGATGTGGTGCTAGTCAAGCGGGCTGCTTTGTTTTGGATGATGTCAAGTTCCTTGAGTGTTGTTGAGGCTGCACTCATCCAGGCAAGTGGGCAGTATTCCATCGCACTCCTGGTTTGCGTCTTGTGGATGGTGGACAGGCTTTGAGGAGTCAGGAGGTGAGTTACTTGCTGCAGTATTCCCACCTTCTGGCCTGCTGTTGTAGCCACTGTGTTAATGTAGTGAGTCCAGTTGAGTTTCTGGTCAATGATAACCCCCAGGATATTGATAGTGGGAGATTGAATATCAGGGGACGGAAATTAGATTGCCTTCTATTTGTGATGGTCATAGCCTGGCATTTGTGTGACACAAATGTTACTTGCCACTTGTCAGCCCAAGCCTGGATATTGCCCAGATCTTGTTGCATTTGAACGCAAACTGCTTCAGTATCTGAGGAGTCACGAATGATGCTGAACATTGTGCGATCATCGGCGAACATCCCCACTTCTGACCTTATGATGGAGGGAAGGTCATTGCTGAAGCAGCTGAAGATGGTTGGGCCTAGGACACTGCCCTGAGGAACTCCTGCAGAGATGTCCTGGAGCTGAGATGATTGATCTCCAACAACCACGACCATCTTCCTATGTGTCAGATATGACTCCAACCACTGGAGCGTTTGCCCCCTGATACCCACTGAATCCAGTTTTGCCAGGGCTCCTTGATGCCACACTCAGTCGAATGCAGCCTTGATGTCAAGGGCTGTCACTCTAAACTCACCTCTCCAATTCAGCTCTTTTGTTCATGTTTGAATCAAGGCTATAATGAGCTCAGGAGTTGAGTGTGTGGGGGTTTGGCTAATGACATGGAAGAAGGTGCTTAACCCTAAAATTGTCAGACGCAGTATTGCATCCAGAAGGTTGCAGGGGTGCCCAAGTGGAAAATATGATTCTGTTCTTTCAATGTCCGCTGAGTTTCACTGGAGCACTACAGCAAGCCTGAGACAGAGATGTGGGCTGGGGAACATAGTGGTGTGTTGAAATGGCTGGCATTGTCAGCCACGAATAGTCCTCGTTAGCAGCTATTCATTCTCCCAGGATGACCTTTACCCAATACTTTGTCAGCACAATTCTTTTACTCTTTCTCTCGGTTCCATCTCCACCTACCACTTAATCCTTCCCCTTCCCCACCAATTCTTCACCGTCTATAATAATCTTTTCCCATCAGTTCTGAAGAAGGGTCACTGTACCTGAAAAGTTAATTCCAATTTGTCTCCACAGATGCCGCCAGACCTGCTGAGTATTTGCAGCACCTGCAGTTATTTTTTTTTTTGTTTCGTGCTTGCGTGGTCTTCATCAGCCTAGCTTTTAGTTCCAGATTTTTGTTGAATTCAGATTTCACCTGCTGCAATGGAGGCGCCTAAACCCATGTCCCCAGTGATATTATCCAAGGGTTCTGTGTTATCGGTGCAGTGACTATAAAACAATGCCATTGTCTCCCCTCAGTAGTTGAATAAGCCAGGCTTTGTGTGATAGATTTTCACCTTCCTGTCCACGTAGTTTGTAACTGACTGCCCTTTATTGAAACTGCTTGATTTTTGACAGCCCAAAAATCTTACCACTACGCGCACTTGACTTATTATTCCATTTTTATTACACAATGTGTCAGCTTCCATCAGTGTAAACTTATTGTGCTGTATTTGGTGTTTGCCAGCTGATTTAATTTGTGCCTGATCTATGAACGTGGTCGGGAATCTGTCTCAGGAATTTTTTGAAATTGGGCACCAACACTTGAGTTTGTTTTTTATTTTCAGCAGCAGAACTTCCAATTAAGTTTTTCTTTTCATCTTTTTTGTTTGCTTTCTCTCAGTATTATATGATTTTTAAAAAGTTTTATAGTTAAGAATCTTCCAGTTGAATATTAAAAGGAGATCTGATTTTACTGTCCATGCTGAGCCTCCATGTCTCACTTTGGCACCATTCTGACCACAAACAAATCCTTAACACAGTCACTTCTTCCTCACATACAAATGTTGTTTTAATGTTTATACGCTGACAGGTCATGAACCCATTGAGGCTGCCTTCAGAGGAATGTGACAACTGCAAACTTTGGCATTAAATTTAATCAGCTCTGGCCAATACCAGCCTGCCTGAACTTCTTGTCCAGCAGTGGTCAAGTTTGTGGGTGTACCATCTGTGCACATAGATCCTCATAAGTAACTACCAGTTTGGAAATATGTCCCTTTACAGGCTTTTCATTTAACAAACAGTTGAGATAATTTGCTAACCTGCTCATTGCTTGGTGAAAGCAGTCCCATCACTTTCAAGGTTTTTTTTAAAGCTACTCCTGTACACAGGTGGGCTCAGAGTGCCAGGATAAATAGTGAATAGGGAGGTCATCTATCCAAAGAAAAATTTTCATATCATTGCCATATCATTTTAAGTGATTACTTGGATGAAGCGAAAGGTTTTCCCTCCATACCCAACTGAATTAGCTCCATTAAATCTAAGGTACTTGTCCAATGGTGCTTTGCTAAAGAATTTTAATCTTTATGATATTAATGTATCTGGTATTTCCATATGACATGAAGCAGAACGAACCTATAAAGCAGCGTCCACAATCCATCGTGATTCTCTTGATTTTATTTCTAAACTATCCAACAGTTTAATTTTACAAAAATAAGGATTTTTTTAATGCTGTTAATCCTTTTGAATTTAAATGCAGTTCTTCACAAATTTTTGTATCTTGCTTCCGAGACCATCGGTTCCTATAAACTCAGATAGAGTTAGGACTCTGTCTTCTGCTTATTTTTCTGATCCCTGCTAAGCGGTACATGTAGAAAGTCCCATTCGCCTTCAAATAAAGATATCAGTTCTTTTCTGTTTCATAATTCAGAACTAGTTTTGTGATCTCATATTTGTCTATATTTCAAGCTATTACACACAACATTTTTCTTTTGTGACGGTTTGATATTTTCCTTGAGAAAATCATGTTTTTATTTGTGAACTTAGAAGGGGAGGCAATGGCCTAGTGGTATTATCACTGGACTGTTAATCCAGAGACCCAGATAATGTTCTGGGGACCCAGGTTCGAATCCCGCCACAGCAGATGGTGGAATTTGAATTCAATAAATATCTGGAATTAAGAATCTAATGATGACCGTGAATCCATTGTCAATTGTCGGAAAAACCCATCTGGTTCACGAATGTCCTTTCAGAAAGGAAACTGCTATCTTTTCCTTGTCTGGCCTACATGTGACTCCAGACCCACAGCAATGTGGTTGACTCTTAACTGCCCTCTCTTAGGGATGGCAATAAATGCTGGCTCAGCCAGCGACGCCCTCATCCAGTGAATGAATAAAAAAGGAAGCAAGAGCAGGCCACCTTACCCCTTGAGACTGCTACTCCATTTTTAGGATCAGGCCTGATCTTCTGCCTCAGGAGACACAGACACGATTCCCTGAGAGACTAACCTTTTATCTATCTCAGACTTCACAATGATGGAGAGAAATGTGGTGGGGATTTCCAGGGCTCCAACCTGTGTTGGTCTTTTAATTTCACCACACATGAATTACTAAACCTTGTTCAACAAGTAACCTCAAATGTAAGAAGCTGCATGCTGCAGAAATCTAGCACATTCCGTTACATTCTAATCACAGAAAATACTACCCCTCTCCCATCATGCAAGCTAGAACTACTGTTCAGATTTAGTTCTGTGTTTACTGTGTTTCAGAAGTTTTTAACTTTTTCGCAAAGTATTTGGGAAAATATTTGACTAAATGCATATTGCATTTATTTAGGAAAATGTACTTGCATTAATTTAGGAGAAAAAGGCTAAGAGGCTGCTGGCATTTGTTCAATGTGTTGTTGGACTTAAGTGGCAAAGGGTTTTTTTTTCTCAATCGCATGATTGACTGTAACACGTTTATTTTAAAAATGGATAAGCTTACCAATTCAGTGAGCATTCAATGGTTCTTGAGATGTGACTGTCGGAGAGACACCTATAGATAGTTTTCTAGGAAGTTTTTTTAACAAAGAAATTGCATTTACTGTTCTTAATGCCAAATCTAAATATAATAAAGCTCTATCTCACTTTCACACTAGCATTGAAGAATGCACACACACGGAGACTAGTCCATTGTATGCAGATTTAGTTTCTTGATGCCATGGATGGTTTCGGACTGGTGTTGGCCACCTTACTTCCAAATTCTGATATGAGATGTTTTCTGTTTGGTTTCCCAGAGTGAGCAGCTTAGTTTGCATGTGGATATGGTCTCACAACAGCCTCAAACTTGTGGGATGGGTGTGAGACAGAGTACTCAGTCTATCCTTGTTTGCATCTCCTCTTCTGCCTGTCCTGGAGTAAGAACAGTTTCTTACATTTTAAAAGAAAGGAACTTGACTCATCATGTAATCTGACATTATCCGAACATCATAATAGCACATTGATTCCAGATCTGTTATTTAGGTGTGATTAAATTATGGCTGAAAGAGTTAATTTGAAATAAACAAAGAATAAAAACAAAAAATAGTACAGGACAGAAACAGACACTTTGACTCACCAAGACGGGGCTGACACACGATGCTTTTTTAAACCAAAATCCTTTTGCCTCTGAGTGGCTTGTATCCCTCTATTTCCTGCCTATTCATGTATCTCTCAAGATGCATCTTAAACGTTGTTGTTGTATCTACCTCCACCTCCTCCTCTGGCAGTGCATTCCAGGCACTTACCACCCTCTGTGTAATAAAAAAAAGCCTGCCTCTCTCATCTCCTTTAAACTTACGTCCTTTTACCTTAAACCAGTGCCATCTAGTAATTGATGTTTATATTCTGGGGAAAAAAGGTATCTATGAGGTTGTAGACTTGCTTGCTGAGCCGGTCTGTTTGATTGCAGACGTTCTGTCACTCTGCTAGGTAACATTGTCAGTGTGCCTCCAGTGAAGCGCTGGTGTTCTATCCCACTTGTTATTTATATGCCTCGGTTTGCTGGGGTGGTTGGTATTATGTCCACTTCTGTTTTTCAGTCATTAGTATATCGAGTTCGATATACATTTGTCATTTCTCCGCCCAAGTCTCCAGCCTATCTATATCCTGCTGTATTCTCTGGTAATCCTCCTCATTATCTGCAACTCCTCCAATCTTTGTGTCGTGTAGAAACTTACTAATCAGGTCACAGACATTCTGCAAAACCAAGAACAGGGATCCCAGCACTGATCCCTGAGAACATGACTGGTCACAGATCTCCAGTCAGGAAAACAACACCCTTCCACTACTACTTTGTCTTCTGTGACAAAGCCAGTTCTGTAACCATCTTACCAGCTCACTGCAGATTCCATGTGACTTCCCCTTTGTATCAGCCTGCCATGAGGGACCTTGCCAAAGGCCTTACTAAAGTCCATATAGACAACATCTACCACCCTGCCCTCATCTTTGCCACTTCCTGAAAAATCTCAATCGAGTTTGTGAGACGTGACCCTTCCCACACAAAGCCATGCTGCCAGTTACGAATAAATTCATATTTTTCCAAATGTGAGTAAATCCTATCCTGAAGAATCTTCTCCAATAATTTCCCTACCACTTACATAAGGCTCACTGGTCTGTAATATCCTGGATTATCCCTGTTCCCCTTCTTAAACAAAGGAACAAGATTGGCTACTCTTGAGTTCTCTGGGACCTCTCTTTTCACTAAAGAGGATCCAAAGATTTTGTCCAAGGCCCTAGCAATTTTCTCACCTGCCTCCCTCAGCATTCTGGAATAGATCCCATCAGGTCCTGGGGACTTGCCTATGTTAATGCTTTTTAAAATACCCACCACCACCACCTTTTTAATATTGACATGCCCGAGAATATCAACATACTCCTCCTGTGCCTCACCATCCACCATGTCCTTCTCTGTTGTGAATACCTGAGCAAAGTATTCATTAAGGATTTCACCCAGTTCCTCCTCTCTATGCATAAATTCCCACCTTTGTCCTTGAGTGAACCTACCCTTTCTTTAGCTACACTCTTGCTTTTTATATATGGATAAAACGCCTTATGATTTTTCTTCAACCGGTTTGCCAAAGGCATTTCATGGCCCTTTTAACCCTTCTAACTCCTTATGAGTTCTTTTCTGCTATCTTTGTATTCTTTCAGGATTCTGTCTAGCTTCAGCTCCATAAACCTTACGTATGCTTCCTTTTTCATTTTGACTACTCCCAATTTCTTTTGTCATCCTATCCTTCATCGTCACAAGAACGTGCTTGTCCAAATCTAAACAAAAGGCCTTTAAAAGATTCCCAAGTGACAAATGTGGATTTACCGTATAACAGCTGCCCCCAATCTACATTCCCCAGTTCCTGCCTAATATTGTGTATTTAGCCTTCCCCCAATTTAATATTTTCACCTGAGGGCTACTGTTATCCATAAATAACTTCAAACTTACAGAATTATGGTCACTATTCCCAAAATGTTCCCTTACTGAAACTTCAATCACCTGCCAGGCTCATTCTCCAATACCAAGTCTAGTATGGGCCCCTTCCTTAGATGGACAATATATGGACTGTTTCAAAAAACCATCCTGGACTCACCTAACAAGTTCCCCCCAATCCAAGCCCCTGGCGTTAAGTTAGTCCTTGACAATATAAGGTGAGTTAAAATCACCAACCACAACAAGCTTGTTGCTTTTACATTTTTCCATAATCTGTTCACATATCTGTCCCTCTATCACTTGCTGGTTGTTGGGAAGCCTGTGGTACAATCCTATGAAAGTTATTGCACGCTTCCTATTCCTGAGCTCTACCCATAATGCTTTGCTGGATGAACCCGCCAAGGTGCCCTCCCTCAGTATAGCTGTAATATTCTCCCTAATCAGTAACAGCACTCCCCCACCTCTTTACATCCCTCTCTATCCCACCTGAAACATCTAAATCCCATAACTGGTTAAACTGCCACACTTGTCTGTCTCTCAACCAAGTTTCTGTAATGGCTACAACATCATAGTTATACATATTAATCCAAGCTCCACATTCACCTGCTTTCCCTGTCATACTCCTCGCCTTAAAACGCATACACCTCAGACCGTCAGTCCCACTGTGATCAGTAACCTCTCCCTGTCCGTTCTTCCTCTTACCCTTACTGGCCTTAGTCTCTCAGTCCTCCTCGGTCATTTCACTTGCTAACCTACTGCTCTGGTTCCTACCGCCCTGCCATACTAGTTTAAACCCTCCCACCTGGCACTAGCAAACATCCCTGCCAGAATATTGGGGCCCCTCCAGTTTAGGTGCAACCTATCCTCCTTGTGCAGGCCCCACCTGCCCCAGAGGACATCCCAATGATCAACATTTCTGAAGCCCTCCCTCCTACACCAGCTCTCTAGCCCCATATTTACCTGTACTATCTTCCCATTCCCAGCCTCACAGACAAGTAGCACAGGATGTAATCCTGAAATTACAACCCTTGAGGTCCTGCTTCTCAACTTCCTCCCTGACTCCCTGAACTCCATTTGCAGAACCTCATCTCTCTTCCTACATATGTTGTCGGTACCAACGTGAACCACAATCTCTGGCTGTTCACCCTCCCCATTCGGAATACCCTGCGCCCACCCAGACACATCCTTGACCCTGGCACCAGGGAGATAACACCCTATCATGGAGTCTCACTTGCATCCACAGAAACGTCTATCTGTGCCCCTAACTGTAGAGTCCCCTGTCACTACTGCTCGCCTACACTTTGACCCTCCCTGCTATACAGCACAGCCCGTCATGGTACCACTGATCTGGCTGTTGCTGCTTTCCCCTGGCAGGCCATTCCCCCAACAGTATCGGAAACAGTATCCCCGTCTGAGAGGGGAATGGCCACAGGGGACCCCTGCACTGCCTGACAATGCTTCCTCTTCCCTGTCTGTGTCGCCCTTACTGGTGTGGTGTGACCAGCTCGCTAAACATGCTATCCACGACATTCTCAGCCTCATGGATGCTCCACAGTGAGTCTGTCTGCAGCTCCAGGAGCTTCATGTGGTTAATCAGGAGCTGAGCTGAACACACGTCCTGTGTACACAGTCACCATGGAGACTGGAAGTGCTGATTTCCCACAGATTGCAGAAGGAGCATGCCATGGTGCCAAATTCTCCTGCCTTTGTGAACCTTACCAACTACAGATAATAATCCAGGAACTGACTACACAACCTAATCCACTTGTCACCAAACTCAGGTGTCTCACTACTGCTCTCTGTTCCGCGCAGACTCCAACTACCAACCGTAAGTATTTTATCCCTCTCCAGACACTACTCACTCAGTCTACAAAACTGATTCGTCAGCAGCCAAGCAATCTGTCTCAGTTATAATAAAAAAAAACAAGTGTGTGCAGGTTAATAATCTTAATACAAACGGAAGTTGCTGGAGAAACTCATCAAGTCTGGCACCATCTGCAGAGAATAAGCAGAGTTAATGTTACAAGTTTGGTGACCCTTTGTAGAACTTGTTTTCAGCACATTTTTATTGGATATTGTCAGTCAACCTGTTCACGTGTGTTAAATTGACATCCGTTGCAGGTGAACTTGAGCCTTCTGGAATGGAAGGAGGGCCAATACCAGTACATCACAAGATCCCAACATGTTTTAATGTACGCGTTCTAAAGTGCTTTGCTGGTTGTTGTCATTTAAATGAATTTGCTGAAAGCAGTCCTGCAAAGAGTCCCACAGAGAATACACATAGACTTTGTTTTTGCAAGCCAGATATCACTAAGAGATAATAAGAATGCATTTGGTTCACTCTGCCTGATTAGTATTTCTAATAAAGATTTGCACTAAATTTTGGAAACTGTGCAGAGCCAAAGGTGAAAATCCTATGTTTGTTCTCCAAGGATGTTAGTGTATAGGACCAAGGTATGTGTATGGAGTTGGGTCACAGATCAACCATGATCTCACCATACAGCCAAAGGCCCTAGCAATATAATGGCTTTCTTCACTTCCATTTTTCTAATTTTATTTGGTCATACCCAAAACAATCTGATCTGATATTGTCCGAAAGACACAACTAGAATGTAGAATTAACAAGTCAATTAATGGAGTGTTTTCCCTGCAGCTGACAACTTACTGGGAGGAAGCCTTCAGACTCTGAAAGGAAATTCCTTCTCAATTGGCCTGACCTTCATGAATATCTTTACAACAAATTTCTAATTCTTTACAAAGGGTGTCAGCTGTAACTCAATGATAACACACTTGGTTGAGTCAGAGGATTGCGAACTCAAGTCCCATTCCAGTCAGTTGAGCACAAGCTTCGATTGTCACAAATGAGTGCTGCATAGTAGTAGACTCGCCATCTTTAAGGGCATTTAAATGGTCCTTGGATAAACATATGGATGATAATGGAATAGTGTAGGTTAGATGGGCTTCAGATTGGTTTCACAGGTCGGCGCAACATCGAGGGCAGAAGGGCCTGTACTGCGCTGTAATGTTCTATGTTCTATCATCAGGGGCCCTGGCATTTGGATGAGGACCTCAAACCAAGGACCCATTTACCTTCATAGTTGGGCATGATCAATTCCATGCCATTCAATGAAGAAGAGCAGGGGAATTTCTACTGTGTCCTGGCCTCAGATAACAGCAAAACAGTTGATTTTTCAGTAACTTGCTTACCCGCTTTAGTTTAAATAATTACTATACTCCAATATGCCCTTTATCTGGAATTGTCAATGCTATTTGCTTATTACACCATGGGTTAAACAACGAAATGGATAATGTCTGCTTGCTTTATTTTTTTCCCTCTATATATTGCCCTAATTGGAGTTTGTCTGTTTTTGTGAACTCAAGGGTACTCTGGTTACAATAATTTTAGTTATGATGCCCCAAACTACAGGACAAACTATACAGGAGGAATGACCGAGGAGGAACAATTAGAAGCAGCAATTCGAGCAAGTCTAAACGACTGTGGTATGTTGTATTTCTTTTTTGGCTATTCTACTCTTTATATATTTGAAATCAAAGGGCTAATTTTGAATGTATTGGTCTGGATTAGTATATGCAATTTGAGAAAATATATTCATTTGGATCCGGTTTATCAACTATGGAAAACCAGTTGGAAGATGGACAACTACAGAGCGATTTCTCTTTGGGCCCAAGGGAGAAATGTTCCATTCTCTTTGTAATTGATTGTGAAACTGCTTTCAAAAATATATTTCTCTATGTTGATCTGCAGTATTCTGTGCATGCTTAATCTTCAAATAATTTGATGTGTTCTAGATCTCTAGTGTACAATATCTAAATCTGATGCAGATGTTAAATTTATTGTTTGAGGAGGGATGAAAACACGAATACTAAAACAGCCCTTTTAACTTAAATGAGTGTATGTAATATGGTGTCATTATGCGCATCTGGAGTTTACCATTGACCACAAACTGAGCTATGACATGGAGGTACCGGCTTTGGACTGGGTTGGACAAGGTCCAAAATCTCTCAACACCAGGTTACAGCCCAACAGGTTTATTTGAAAACGCAAGCTTTCTGAACATTGCTCCTTCATCAGGTGTAGTGAGAGAGGCATCAAGACACAGCATTTACAAGTAAAAGATCATACAACTGATGCAAATGTGTTGAATAAACCTAAAATGGCTGGCTGACTCCCTCCTGTTAAGTCTTTAATCAGTTAGAAAGGAGATGCAGGTTTTGATTGATTAAAATGCAAATCCCAGAAATTCTTCCCAGTCACTGCTCCGAGGTAACTAAAGATTTTATCGGTGTATACAAGAGGTGACATCTCAGGTCAGACAACGCATTTGATGTGTGAGGCCTTGTTTAGAATCTGTCTGTATTTTAACCTGGAGTCAGACAGGTTTTATTTCCAAAGCAGGAATTTATAAAATGCCCCATTGACTGTGTCTACAAATTGTGTGCTTTTTGAACAAAATAGAATGTATCTGCAAATACAAATCTGCAAATGCAAATTGACCCAATAAATTTATGTCTGTGTGTTTGTGTCTGTCTCTCTATGTGTATGTGTGAGCGTATGGTGTGGTGGGGTCACCTGTAGTGCAACATGAACCCAAGATCAAGGTTGAGGCCGTCCTCCTGAGTTCAGAACTGGGCTATCAGCCTTTGTTCGTTGACTCTGCGTTGTTGTGAAGCATACAGGCACACGCGCAAACAGGTCTATGGGGTGAATTTGCATTTGCAGATATTCTATTTTGTTCAAAAAGCACACGATTTGTAGACCCTGTCAGTCAATGGGGCATTTTATAAATTCCTGCTTTTCAAGTAAAACCAGTCTGACTCCAGGTTGTATGATATTTTGATCTTTTACTTATAAATTCTGTGTCTTAATACCTCTCTCACTACACCTGATGAAGGAGTAATGCCCTGAAAGCTACTGTTTTCAAATAAACCTGTCGGACTATAACCTGGTGTAGTGTGATTTTTGACCTTGACAAACTGAGCTAGACTAGCCGTATAAATACAATGGCTACAAGAATAGGTCAGAGGCTAGGAATCCTGCAGTAAGTAGCTCACCTGCTGACTTCCCAAAGCGTGTCCACTATTTACAAGACATAAATCAGGAGTATGATGGAATACTCTCCGCTTGTCCGAATGCGTGTAGCTCTGACAATGCTCAAGAAACTTGACACTATCCAGACCAAAGCAGCCTGCTTGATTGGCACTGCATCCACAAACATCCATTCCCTTCACCACTAATGTTTAGTAGCAGCAGTGAGTACTATATATAAGATGCACTGCAGAAATTTACCAAAGATCCTTAGATTGTACCTTCCAAACCTACAGCATCTAGAAAGACAAGGGCAGCAGATAATGGGAACACCATCTGCTGCAAGTTCCTTCCAAGCCACTTACCATCCTGACTTGGAAATATATCGCCATTCCCTTGATGTCACTGGGTCAAAATCCTGAAATTCCCTCCCTAAGGGCTTTATGGGTCAACCTGCAGTGGTTTAAGAAGGCAGCTCACCCCCACCTTCTCAAGCACAGCTAGGTATGGGCAAGAAATACTGATCAACAACACAATGAATCACAGAAAACTGGCATGCAGGTAAGGCAAATAATAAATAAAACAAATGGATTGTTTTCCTTTTAATTCATTAACAGGATGAGGGAGTTGCTGGCTAGGCAGTATTTATTGTCCATCCCTAATTGCCCAGAGGGCAGTTAAGAGTCAACCACATTGCTGTAGGTCTGGACTCACATGTAGACCAGACAGGGTAAGAATGGCAGTTTCCTTCCCTAAAGGCAATTAGTGAACCAGATGGGTTTTTCCAGCAGTCGACAATGGATTCACAGTCATCATTAGACTCTTAATTCTAGATATTTATTGAATTCAAATTCCAACATCTGCCATGGCGGGATTCGAACCCAGGTCCCCAGAACATTACCTAGATCTCTGGATTAACAGTTCAGCAGAAATACCACAAGGCCATCACCTCCCCAATAAGGAAAGCATTGACTTTTATAGCTAAAGGAATTGAATATAAAGTTAAGGAAGTTTTATTGTAACTATACAAGCATGGTGAGACCGCACCTGGACTATTGTGCAAAGTTTTGGTCCTCTTATTTGAGGAAGCATGTGGTAGCTTTGAAGGCAGTTCAGAGGAGGTTCACTAGATTGATTCCAGAGATAAGGGGTTTGTTATTGAGAGAGAGGGGCCCAGGCCCGAAACATCAGCTTTCCTGCTCCTCTGATGCTGCTTGGCCTGCTGTGTTCATCCAGCTCTACACCTTGTTATCTTAGGGGTTTGTTATATTGTTTTACAACCGTGCCAGTGAAGGGGATACTGCAACATGCAGTGAAACTTGTCATTGCCACTTAGTGTGGGTTTGGAAGAAGAACAAGAGCAAAAACCATATTGACAGGAACTGACTGTCTTCCACCTAATTGTTACATGTGTCCCTATCCTTAGATCTCTAGCTTATTCATCCTCCATGACAGCAGCAGTAAAAGAAAGTTGAGAGGACAGCTATAATTTAAAAGCAGACATTATCTCTTCAAAGTTTTTGACTGCGGCAAAATCAGTCTCTGTAACATCTTGCCTCTCCAAAAAACGCAGCAGTGATGCAGTTTTTTGTTCTCAATTTCTTCTCAAAGGTAACAGGGAAACAAAATTCCTGTTAAATACATCTAACTAAATTCCAAACGAGTTTATGCTAAGTGCATATTGTTTGAAGTTTGTTTCAAAGTGGAAATGCTCTTCTTCATCATCCCAGAATGTGCTTATGTACTACTTTAAACTTTATATTTTACAGGTCAGTGCACTTCAAGTTTGAGTCCTCAATTCAGTCAGGCTTATGAGGGATTCTAATGGCCGTTCATCCCACAAAACATTTGTGATGAACAAATGGCCAAAGAAATTGCTGGCAGGAACAGTCAATCCCTGCCCTATTTGATAATCCAGCTCAACAGTGCAATGATTGCTGGTGTATTTTGCCTTACATGCTGTCTAGTGTTTTTTTAAATGCATTTCTTAAACAATAACAAAATCTATTTGTTGTGCAGAAGGCTTTGTTGACTCATAGTGTCTGAGATTTTAACGAAGTTTCCTAAAGTTTGCTTGTACTGCCACCTTATGGCAAATGGACACTTGCTCAGAGGCCAAATCTGAATCTACCCGTTCCGAGCCTTAACTATGGTCTTGGGATGGATAGCTCCATCACAAAGATAGGTTGAGCCTTTTGTGATGTTTACACATGACCTTGCTGGAAGCACTACAGCAGATTTTACAGTTTCTCCGCTCATGCTTCTGGTCAAGGTGTGGGTCTGTGATACTGGAAACATAAATGGGCAAAAACTAATTTTGTAGAGAAGTATTGTATAAATGGATATAAATTATGTAACCACCCCTATCTTTTCAGTTATTTTTGATCAGCTGGTCATATTTAGCTTGTTTAGACGGTTCTCAGTTCCAAATAGATGTCCAATGTTTTTGCCTTGGACAAAAATCCAGAGACGAAAAGTGGTCTGTTCAGTATTTAAGCAATTTGGAACCTAATGCATTAATGTAGAAATTAGGAGCAGGAATAGGCCATTCACTCCTTTGAGCCTGCTTCACCATTCAGTATGATCAGGGCTGATCATCTATCTCAATGCCATATTCCTGATTTCTCCCATACCCCCAATGTCTTTGATAACTATATATGTATCTTTTTCCTTGAACATATTCAATAAATTGGTATCACCAGCCTTCTGTGGTACAGAATTCTCAATTTCAGTATCCTTTGAGAGAAAGCATTTTTCATCCCATTCCTATATGGCCTACCCCTATCCTAAGACTGTGCCCCCGGTTCCAGACTCCCCAGCCAGGGAAGACATCCTCCCTGCGTCTGGTTTGTCCAGTGCTGTTCAAATTTTATACATTTCTATTAGATTGCTGTCACCGCTGCAAACTCTGGTTTGGCTGGGACTTTATTCATCAATCTCTGCTCAGTCCTACCATCCCAGTATCAGCTTTGTGACCCTCCACAGCACTCCCTCTGGCAAATATATCCTTTCTTACGTCAGGAGATCAAAACTGCACTCTAGTGTAGTCTCACCAAAGTCCTGCAAAACTGCAGTAAAAGACCCCTACTTCTGAAGTGAAATCTTTTTTGCAATGGAGGCACAGTATTAGAATGCACAAGCAGTTTTTAAGATTTAATGTGCTGTTGTGAGACAGGGTTAATTAAAATCTTGTAAACTATCCTTTGACAAATGGAACACATCATGTTGGGCGTGAGAGTGATCTGTACGGAAGGAGGGTTTTAAATTTCGACTTAGAAGATGCAACACTGAATACCTATTTGCAAATCATCCTGAAGGTCCATAGTTGATCTTTGGAAAGATCCAGAGGGAAAGAATTTCAAAGCCACAGTGACCTTGACAACAACTAATAGGTCAGGATGAACACTGCTGCAAGGTGTGCGGTCTTCCTTGATAAGGACTTAAATCTCTGACCACTGCCTGAAAAGTCACTATCTCCAATGATACTGGTTCTCTAACATATCCCAGTAGTTCTGTCTTCACTGGCAGGCCCTTTATCTTTTATTAATTCATAGGATATGGGCATTGCCGTCTAGAACAACGTTTATTGCCCATCCCTACCTAATTGCCCGGAGGAAAGTTAAGAGCCAATCACATTGCTGTGGTCTGGAGTCACATGTCGGCCAGGCTAGGTAAGGATAGCAGTTTGGCAGCATCTGTGAAGAAAATCAGAGTTAACCTTTCGGTGACCCAAATTCTGCGGAAGCATTAACTCTGATTTTTTTTCTTTACAGATGCTGCCAGACCTGCTGAGCTTTTCCAGCAACTTCTGTTTTTGTTCCTGGTTTGCAGCATCCGCATATCTTTCAGTTCTTATTAAGGATAGCAGTTTTCTTTCCCCAAAGGACATTAGTGAACCAGATGGGTTTTTTCTTCACAATCAACTCTAGTCTCATGGTCATCATGAGATTCTTAATTCCAGATTTATCTGCCTTAGCAGGATTCAAACCCGTGTCTCTGGATTAGTAGCCTAATAATAATATCCCGAGACTATCGCCTCCTATGCTGTGAGTATGGTCTATGTGTTCTTCCTGTTCCTGATGGCTCCCTGATGCCTCAGATTTGCCTTTCATGCAGGGGATTCTGTACCTCTTTGCCACTGGACCTGACATCAAGCTGCAAGTTTGTTGCCAGCTCCTGCCTTCCTTGTGCTCATTGTGCTGTCTAATTGAGTTCTTCTTCCTCTGTCCTCGTGTTTTTAGGAAGATGGTAACACAATATTGTTCTGGTGAGCACAGACACTGTTCCCACAACCTAGACAGATGGTACCTGGATGCCCAAAGCAGAGTCTCCCTCTTCACCTTTCTCCCTTTTGCCCACTTAACTCTCTGGGGTAGTCATGGCTAACGCTGTGCTGAACTATTGTTTGCATGCGCCTGGTCTTCCCTGATCCAGTGTGCAGCCCCAGCACCCCCACCAAAATCTCAACATACTCCTTAATATGTTTGAACAATCTAACAACAGTTAGTAATGAAACAGGTGAGTTTTTTAAAGTTTTCAGGACCTCTAACCCCTATTCTGGCAAAACTAACCAGTGATGAAAACAGAGGCAGGAAACCAGCTACAAGTATTATCATCACTTGCCTGTGTCCTCCCCAACTAGCAGGACCTAAGATCTAACAATCTTATGTGCATCTTTACAGTAGCATATATGAAGAACATATCAGCAGTTGGGGGGCACAACGTTGTAGTAAGGGTGATGAGCTTAAGTAAATAACATTAGCAAGGAAAAAAGCCTCACAAAATAATGGTATAAAGAGCCAACTAATCGCCTGGACTAGATGGCCTACATCCTAGGCTTTTAAAAGACCAGGCATTGGTCTTGATCTTGCAGAATTTTTTAGATTCTTGAATGTTCCCCATGAATCGGAAAGTACCTAATACAACCCTCCAATTTCTGAAAGGATTGGGAATGAAAATTGAGAACTACTGTCTCGATAGCCTGATATCAGTCGAAGGGCAAATGCTGGAATCTATTATTGGAGACATAGTAATAGGACACTTAGAAAACCATATAATTAGGCAAGTCAACACTGTTTTATGAAAGAGAAATTGAATTTGACAAAACTGTTCTTTTTGAGGCTGTAATCGCCGGGACGAATGAGGGTGATGCAATGAGTGCAATATATTTGGGTTCCATAAGGCGTCTGTAAGTGTTACGTTGGAACATTATTGCACAAGACTGGGGCTTATGGTATTAGAGATAATGTATTATCTTGGATTGAACATTGGGTAATGGGCAGAAAGAATTAAAATAAATTTTTTTTTAAAGGTGAGAGACTTGTAAATGTCGACATGCAGAGGGGTTTTTATTGTCTTGCATAATAATTCCACAATTAACATGTAGGTGCCCCAAACTCGTTGAAACATTTAACATTTTTCGGGAGCTTTACAGAGTAAATGCTAAGACACTGACTGTAACACCTGAACTGCTGAGACACCGTTTGATGTCAAAAAAACCGAGAACAGAAGCTTGTAATCTCATATAGGCAATTGGACACAGAGAATGGAGATGTGGAGACATTTCTTCACTCAAAGGGAGATGGGAATAGGGCAAGAAAATGATGTTCTGATAGATGATCAGCCATGATCTAGAGTGGATGAGTGAACTCAAGGGCTGAATGGCCTACTCCTATGTTCCTAAAGGGTTCTGAGTCTTTGGCATGCTCTGTTCCTGAAATGTGTGGATGACCAGATGATCTCAGAAGGATGAGCAGTCATTGACTTTAATAACATTTTGATTTGATTTGATTTAATTTATTGTAGTCACATGTACCTAATTACAGTGAAAAGCTTGCAAGCAACACAGGCAGATCATAGCAAACAAGGACATTCAGATCATAGGGCGTTTTGATAGAGTGAGGCATGCAGGTAACACTGCACAGGAGGTTCACAAAGCAAGATCAACATTAGCAAGGTCAATATTTGAAGTTAGAGAGTCCATTCATTAGTCTAAAAATGGCGTGGAAGAAGCTGTTCTTGAGCCTGTTGGTGTGTGTGTTCAAGCTTCTATATCTGCTGCCTGACAGAAGGCTATCACCGGGGTGTGATGGGTCTTTGATGATGGCAGCCTTTCCGCGGCAGCGAGCCATCTAAATGGAGTCCATGGATGGAAGGTTGTTATCATTGCACCATGATACCAAGCTCTCAATCTCCTTCCTGTATTCTGACTCATCCTTGTTTGATGTCCATCTACCGCATCAGCAAACTTGTAGATGGCGTTCATTCGGAATTTAGCTACACAGTTGTCGGTGTATGGGGAGTATAGTAGGGGGCTCAGAATGTATCCCTGGGGGGCTCCAGTGTTGAGGGTTATCATGGAGGAGTTGCAGTTGTCTACCTTCACTGATTTCAGTCTGTGGGTCAGAAAGCTGAAGGTTCAGTTGCAGAGGGCGGAGCTGAGACCTAGGCCTCGGAATTTTGAGATCAGTCTGGAGGGGATTATGGTGTTCACGGCAGAGCTGTAGTCGATGAGTCAGAGTCTAACGTAGGTGCCCTTGTTGTCCAGATGTTCCAGGGATGAGTGCAGGGCTTGGGAGATGCTGTCCACTGTGAACCTGTTACATCGGTAGGCAAATTGCAGGGGATCGAGGCAGGCTGGGAGGTTAGAGTTGATGTGGGATGTGGGACGTGACCAGCCTCTCGAAGCACTTCGTGATTATGGAAGTCAGACCCACCAGGTGTTAGTCATTAAGGCATGATGCTGTGTGCTTTCTTTGGTACTGGAATAATGGTGTGATGGCGGTCTTCTTGAAGCAGGTGGGGACTTTAGCTTGTAGGAGGGAAGAGGTTGAAGATGTTAGTGAATACTCCCACCAGCTAGCTGATGTAGATTTTGGGCAGAAAATGAGCCAACATCTGATTGAATGGCATAGCAAGCTTGAGTGGCCTTTTAGAGTCCTTCTGCTCTATCTCTAATGTTTTTAAATAGTGTTGCACTGAACAGACTCTGCTCCTCTGGAAAATAGTTTTTAGGGTGGTGCAGTGCGTATGAATGCAGTGTTCTGATTGAACCTTTTGCAACTAATATTGTAGCTGTTGTTTGAATTACCGTATGACCAGCTGTACAGTGACTGGATTAAATGGGTGCTGCCACATTTGGAGGATACTGCATGGATGGTGCTGGATTTTACAATGCACCATTAGCAGCTGCTCTATTTAGAAGTCTTCAGAACTTAGAGAGACTTTGTGATTCAGGAAGCATTACAAGAGTGGAATATGATGTGGCGGGTTAGGGAAGAAAGATTGAAATAGATTGGGACCTGATTCAAGATTAGGTTCATGGAACAAACTGGACAGGATTGTTGATAGATGCTAATCTGTCATATCATTTTAATTATGATAATATCTGATTTATTTTCCTGTTTATTGGAGGACCCAATTATTATGTACACAACATGCTTGTGTTTTGACATGGAGTGCATGCTTTTTTAAAATTTTTTATTGCGTGAGTTCTTCTGCAGTTTCTGTAAAGAGGAACGTAATTTTAGTGTGACCAGTGATTGGTCAAGGGATTTTTTCTGTCTTGGCAGATACAAATATATTCCCCATTAATTAAGAAGTTAGAAAACATCTGGATCTAATCACTGCACACTCCAAACCCAGGGCCTCCACTGGAGACTCAGCAATGCATGCTTTTCAGTCACTCGCAATGCCTTAGGAATTCCACATTCATTCAGATGAAATCCAGATTATTCTAACCTAACAGTGTGTAATAGTTACAGAGATGTTAACTCTTCCATTACAGATTAATTTAGATTTAATACTTGTTCACTTAACCTAGGGATTTATTAATGTCTGGCCTCAGGAGTTATGCACAATTGGAGTCCATTTTGTGTTAGGGGAATAAGATAGAATTGATTCTGGTTTTAAAAATTGTTCAAATTAGGTAAGGTTTATGAAATACTTAACTTGCAGGAGCATGACCCTTCTGTGACCTGTTCCCAAACAGCTGTTATTGTTCTAGGTAGTAAGGAACGGAGGTGCTATCCAATGCAGAAGAATGAAGGTTCAAGAGTAAAGGCATCTTTATTTGTCCATTACAGTTGCAGGTTCCAGGAGAAGCTTGGGAGTAAATCACCTCCCCCTCTCTTAACTGTGATCCAAGACATGGCAGGGATCGGCCAAAGTCACACGCTATTTCTCAATTTTTTAGGTTGTTGTAAAAGCAGATTACAATGGAATTGTCAGTTGTGAATTCCATTGGCATGAAGGAACTTAATTAATTGTGAAATATCCTTGTGTGAATGAGCTAATTAGTTTGTGTGGACAGTGAGTTCCAGTTGAAGTAAGCAGAATGTGGATTCTTTTGGTCTGGGAGTGGACCAGTGTTTTACTTTTCTCCCCAATGTTTTACTTTGTGGTTCTTGAGATTTAGGCAGCTCTGGCTAGGCCAGTTATTTATTGCCCAGTAATAATTGAAAATGGGGCACATAAGCGTCAACCATATTCCTGAGAGGCTGGAGTCACATGAGGCCAGTCCAGGTACAAGTGGTAGATTTCTTTCCCCAAAGGCCACAGCCCGAAGAGTTTTTACAATGATCAACACTTAGGATAGCTTATTAATTCAAAATTCACCATCTGCCAAGGTGGGATTTGAATTCAAGTCCCTAGAACATTAGCCTGAGGTTGTATACTGCCAGTCTAGTGACATTACCATTATATCACCATCACCCCTTTGGATGGGCCGATCTGTCTTTCTGGCTAATGAATGGAATTTGATCTCTAAAGCTGTTTGTGTGTCTGTCTGTGTATCTACCTGGTGGTTTAGAGACAAGGAGATGAAATGGATCACTATCCAACACTTGGTTTAGCAATTTAAGCCTTTGAATTCAAATAGACTACAAATTCACTTGTATCAATCATTCCAGACTGTGAATTGCAGAACAGGTGAGCACACCATTTGCGTAGTCTTAATGTTGCTTAACATTCCTGTCTCTGCTGCTAGGTGGCTAGACATGTTGGATGTCTACAAGCTTGAGCCATGTGGAAGTCGGCCTCCAAATCCTAATGACTTCAACAGTCGTGTTTGTTGGAGGCTGGATAATTTATTGTACAATTGCTGTTCATTTGCAGGAACTGAACAAGTCTAATGAGTAAGTGGGAGATGGAGAGAAGTAATTGATTTTGGGTTTCTTCACCGAGATTAGCTTCCCCTCTGTTGTTTAATCTGGAAGCAGGTAGTTGCCATTTGGTTCTGTGCACATGTCAGTAGATTTTAGCTGGAATCCAGTTGTCAGAAAGTGTGCAGGAATCAAATAACCTGTGGGAGATGAGACTGAATCTCTGCATAAACTTTGGTTCAGGACAGTGGAGGCAATCACATTCTGTTTAGGATAACTGAAGAAGGGTACTGACCCAGAACATCAACATTCCTGCTCCTCTAATGCTGCCTGGCCTGCTGTGTTCCTCCAGCTCCACACTGTGTTATCTCTGACTCCAGCATCTGCAGTTCTTACTATCTCTGTTTAGAATAACTGTAGTCTTCTCTGGGAGTGAGAGAATAATTGGAGCCACAGTCATATGTAGTTGTGTAAATGAGCAAAAGCAAGAGGTTATTACAAATTTCAAGCATGGTCTAATATAAAAGGCAGGCAAATTATATTTGTACAAGGTGTACACATTTCTGTGTCTTGGTGCATGGTCTGTGAAGTTATTTTTACTGCTGCTTAGTCTAAACTCAACATATTGATTTGCATGTAGAAAATTTATTGTTTAAAATATCTTGTTTAAGAGGGGTGCTGTCGGTAATTCTCATGTCATGTTTTGAAATTTTGTACTGATGCTGACCCTTAGTAGAAAGTGTACAAGTATGGGGAAAGGTTTGAAAGGTGTTTTCAGCCTGGACAAGAAGTGCCTAAAAGGTTACTCGTATATAGTATATAACATAGAACTTTTAGAATTAGAATTAGGTTTTATTTTCACATGTACGCAAAGTAGAGCAATACATGAGCGCAGTGAGAAGTTTGCAATGTCACCATTTATGGCACTATCTTAGGTACAAGGTACCTAGGGACACAATCTTCAGTTCAACATTACAAATCATCTCAGTATAAAGTAGGAAATAAGAAATAAAATTAAAAGTTCCAAATTACGGTCCTTCTTTAGCCATGGGCCTGCAGTTACCCCATGCTGGACTTTCCCTACGAGGGCTTAATCTCTTGATCCATATGCATCCACACTGTCGACCGCCATCCAGGCTCACCAGCCGTCAGAGTCCCACTCTGGTGCCGCTCTGTGCCCCCAGCCTCTTCCATGACACTGTCTCAGAGATAATAGGTACTGTAGATGCTGGAGAATCCGAGATAACAAGGTGTGGAGCTGGATGAACACAGCAGGCCAAGCAGCATCATAGGAGCAGGAAAGCTTGACGTTTCGGGCCTAGACCCTTCGATTTTCTGATGAAGGGTCTAGG
>JAHRHZ010000288.1:13831593-13905670 GCA_024137785.1 Ginglymostoma cirratum | reverse complement strand
GAAGGGTCTAGGCCCGAAACGTCAAGCTTTCCTGCTCCTATGATGCTGCTTGGCCTGCTGTGTTCATCCAGCTCCACACCTTGTTATCCATGACACTGTCGGCCACCAGAATTCTGCTCGGGCACACCAACCAAAGACCCTACTATGGGCCCCCAGCCACTGCTGCCGCCTCCACAACCAAACTCCCTGCAGAAGGTAAGTAGGAAAAAAAAGCGAGAAAAGAAGAAAGAAAAGTGGTCGGGGCAGAAGAGCTCCAGTTCAGGAGCTGTGCTCTTTCACCGTCTTTGATCCAACGAAACTGTGTATCACAAAGTGAAGAGAATGGAAACAAAATTCAGAATGTTACTTCAAATTAAAGAGAGTAGAGCAATAAGGCATAAGTTCGATAGGTGGTATGTTCGGGGCCTGGTATCACGGAGGTCTTCACGTCAAAATTATTAACCAACACTTGAAATATACTAAACAAAAAAAACCCCTTAAGAACTGTAGATGTTGGAAATCAGAAACAAAAACAGAAATTGCTGGAAAAACTCTGCAGGTCTGGCAGTATCTGTGGAGAGAAAGCAGTTAATATTTCAGATCCAGTGACTCTTCATCAGAAATGTACTGCAAGGCAGAGCTATGAAGTCAGAAATCAAGAATCATCCTGAGGAATAGTTTGATGTGTTACTGAGTTACTAGCAGGTCTTCCTGTATTGACATATTGCAATGGGCTAAATAGCCGCCCTAATCCATGCCTTGTGATTTCTTCATTCAGTGGGGAGTGCTCAACTTATTCTGGGAGCTACATACTATAATTTTTTTTATTCATTCATGGGATGTGGGTGGCGCTGTATGGGCCAAAATTTATTGCCCATCCCTAGCTGTCCTTGAGAAAGTGGCGATAAGTGCAGTAGGTTGATGTCTGCAGCCCTCAGGGAGGAAATTTCAGGATTTTGACCCAGTGACACCAAAGGGATGGTGATATATTTCCAAGTCAGGATGGTGAGTGGCCTTGGAGAGGAACTTGCCAATGGTGGTGTTCCTGTGTATCTGTTGCCCTTGTTCATCTAAATGGAAGTGGTCATGGGATTAGAAGCTGCTATCAGAGGATCTTTGGTGAATTTCTGCAGTGCAACTTGTAGATAGAATGCTCAGTAGCAGCAGTATGTACTATGGCGAAGAGAGTGAATGTTTGCAAATGTGATGCCAATCAAGTGGGCTTTAATTACTTTAATAGTTTCTAGCTTTAGTGTGTGGAGGAAATCAATGTGCTGTTGGGGATCCCCTTGCATTATTAGAATGGTACAAATATTAGAATATGTAGATATTAGAATTAGACTCATGCTCATAAATCAGCAGGTAAAGGTATCTGATATCAGATGGATAGAAATCAGACTTTTTTTTCCTACGGCAGTGGAGTCCTTTCTGTCCAAGATCCCAGATGGAAAACTGATCCTTTAATATGCAGGTATATAATACAACCTGGATCACATAATAGAAAGCAATTCTGCTTTTATTACAACAATTTTGTGTTTACGTACACTGCGCATATAAATCAGTCACACCCCTCCCCATGACATGCTATATTCGTATTAGTAGTCAGCCTTAATTTTCACCCCACATATGAATATTTTGCATACCAGTACTTTCTAACTGGGTGCAAGGGATCAGCAGGCAATACAGGTTAAGTCACAAAATTACACAAGTTTAAGACATGCCTATGCAAAGCAGATTCACATGCTAACACCTGCACTAGTATTCTTCCAGCCAGCTGCAGTTTTCATGTGACGATGACGACCACAAAATTAAAGAAATTGAGGTATATCTGTAATTTTACCAACTGATAGTGATAGGTGTCGACTAATTATGTGCACTGTCCTGATGTGGTTACAGTGAGTGGAATTACTTTGACTGAAGAATAGAGTAACATTCCAAGTGTAGGACTTTGGAAGAAAGGCTGAATTATGTGTTTGTTTATGTATGTATACTATTATGTTGTTTCTACAAACCCAGTGCTCATTGGGAAACAAGCCCATGATTCTTGCCTTGAGTTCTTGACAGTGTCCCAATTGCCACAAATATCACTCTACGTAATAGACCCAGTATCATCCAATACATATTCAATAGACATGTAGGCAATTAGAAATCCAGATATGGTAGTTGCACTTCTGCTCTGTAAATAAAGTATGAGTCAAAGACATGCTGATCAAACATATGATCGCAAAACTCATTTGTGCAGTACATGCTTGTACATTTTAACATGCATTTATTGGTAAAATAGTAAGATGAAAAGCAGAGTGTGCATGATTAGTTGATTAGTATGGGCATTGTTTCCATTTTACTGAATTTTTGAAGATATTAAGTAAGAGTGTACATGAACTTTGTTTATATTTTGTGTACAGCAAGACGTTTTCCATTAACATTAACACTTGTGACTAAAACAACATCATTTTACTTAACGAGTGATGCGTATTGGTTTCAATTAGACAACACTGCTTTAGATGTTACTTTTAAACATAACTTTGGCGGAAGAATTTTATGATGCACAATTGGCTTGTAGTCAAAAATCTGGCTAAATAACAAAAGTGGATGTAGTCCTTTCGGGAAGGAAACTGCCATCCTTACCTGGCAGACATGTCACCCCAGACCCACAGCAGTGTTGTTGACTCTGAACTGCCCTCTGGGATGGGCAATAAATGCTAGCCTTATTGCGACCCCCTCATCCGATGAATGAATAGAATAAATATAAAATAATACTGTTTGTTTCCTGTTGAGCTTCTGGCATCATTATCCATGGATTGCAATCAGTCAGAATTGCATTCTGTTGTATTGAAAGCTAGTGATTTCTTGCTGTGATATGTGTGGATGAAGGCAAATTTACATGGGGTAGAAAGTTGCATATATAATTATTTCAGTAGTATATGTGGTGAAATGGGAGCCGAGGAGCCAATTGAGGACCTTAAATGGCTACTTCGTATTGAACCTTTTGAAGTGGGAGTCATGCCAGGCTCTAACTGGGCTGCACACAAGAGAAGATCCCTGCATGTCACAAAATACTAACCTCCCCACCATCTTCCCAGCCCAAAGAGAAAAACAGCCTTGCCAGGCTCACCCTGAATGTTCCCAGTGAGCTTGCTTTAATGGCTTTCACTGTAGACTCCAGCAATGATCTATCATTCAGGGCTTCCTGCAGTTTCAGCAGTGGCCACTGTGCCTGATTGCGCTGCCAGTACTAGAAAGCTGCCAATGTCTAATTGGCAAGCAGTCCTTGCGGGCAGGATATCCAGTGCAATCAGGTAACTGCCTCATTGTTATTAAAATCAGTCAGAGAGCAGAATGGTCACAGCGGGGTACAACCTCCTCTTGAGCCAGCGACTCAACTTGCTGCCAGATTCTGCACATGGCGTTCCAAATGCCAATTCCTTTGATATAAGTATGATGGTGGAAGAAATTCCTTGCATAGAACTTTTTCTTAAACCATGAACTGTTTCATATCTTCCAACAGACTTTAGGCAATCTGAAGTGGGTTTTTATATGTATTTCTTCTGTCCATGCCTTGTCTCTCTCATTTCTCTCCGATATTGTTCATCTTCCTGCTTTCTATAGAAAATTGCCCATCTGTTCATCTAATAGTGTGGAGATGTTAACAGGAGAATGGATTTTTTTTCTTATTTTGGAAGGGAAACTTGGTTAATGAGTCATGGATCTTGGACTTCAAATCTTTCTTTAATTAGCAAATATTTGTCATTGCAGAATTCTGATGTACTGTATCTCCCCTACAATCACAGACTATGTAACTTACAACTTATAGAACCTAAATATTACTTTTTCCTAAAAATTTGTTATTTTTAAAAAATGAGTGTAAGGGCTTGGGCGGAGAGGAATTTAAGTGTGTGTAAGAAAATTTTCTGAATCAGTATGTGGATGTACCTACCCAAGAAGGAGCAAAACGTGACCTACTCCTGGGAAATAAGGCAGGGCAGGTGACTGAGGTGTCAGTGGGGGAGCAATTTGGGGCCCATGATCATAATATTATTAGTTTCAAAATAGTGATGGAAAAGGATAGACCGGATCTAAAAGTTAAAATTCTAAATTGGAGGAAGGCCAATTTTGACAGTGTTAGGCGAGAACATTCAAAAGTTGATTAGAGGTTGGATCGTTGTACCTAAAGGGATAGCTGGAAAATGGGAAGCCTTCAAAAATGAGATACTTAGAGTTCAGAGACAGTATGTTCCTGTTAGCGTGAAGGCAAGGCTGGTAGCTGTAGGGAATGCTGGGTGACTAGAGAAATTGAGGTTTTGGTCAAGAAAAATAAGGAAGCACATGTCAGAGATAATCCAGCAGGGATCAAGTGAATCCCTAGAAGAGCATAAGAGCAGTAAATGTACACATATGAAGGAAGTCCAGAGGACAAATAAGCTGAAGGAGAATCCAAAGGGATTCTACAAGGTCATTAAGGACAAAAGGATAACGAGGGAGACAATAAGGCCCCCTAAAGATCAGCAAGGCTGCTTATGTGTGGGACTGTAGGATATGGGGGAGAGACTAGTTCCAAACCTGAAGAAATGTTAATGATAGACAAACAGTTAGCTTATTTTCGAGATAAAAGGTACTGCAGATGCTGGAGAATCCGAGATAACAGGGTGTGGGGCTGGATGAACACAGCAGGCCAAGCAGCATCATAGGAGCAGGAAAGCTTGACGTTTCGGGCCGAGACCCTTCATCAGAAATGGGGGAGGGGAAGAGGGTTCTGAAATAAATAGGGAGAGAGGGGGAGGCGGATAGAAGATGGATAGAGGAGAGGATAGGTGGAGAGGAGGCAGACAAGTCGAAGAGGCAGGGATAGAGCCAGTAAAGATGAGTGTAGGTGGGGGGGTAGGGAGGAGATAGGTCAGTCCAGGGAGGACGGACAGGTCAAGGGGGCGGGATGATGTTAGAAGATAGGAGATGGGGGTGTGGCTTGAGGTGAGAGGAAAAACAGGTTAGGGAGGTGGAGATGAGCTGGGCTGGTTTTGGGATGCGGTTGTGGGAGGGGAGATTTTGAAGCTTGTGAAATCCACATTGATACCATTGGGCTGCAGGGTTCCCAGGCTGAATATGATTTGCTATTCCTGCAGCCTTCGGGTGGCATCACTGTGGCATTGCAGGAGGCCCAGGATGGACATGTCGTCTGAGGAATGGGAGGGGGAGTTGAAATGGTTCACGACTGGGAGATGCAGTTGTTTGTTGCGAACTGAGCGCAGGTGTTCTGCAAAGCGGTCCCCAAGCCTCCGCTTGGTTTCCCCGATGTAGAGGAAGCCACAACAGGTACAGCGGATGCAGTATACCACATTGGCAGATGTGCAGGTGAACATCTGCCTGATGTGGAAAGTCTTCTTGGGGCCTGGGGTTGGGGTGAGGGAGGAGGTGTGGGGGCAGGTGTCGCACTTCCTGCGGTTGCAGGGAAAAGTGCCGGGTGTGGTGGGGGTGGAGGGGAGTGTGGAGCGGACAAGGGAGTCGCGGAGGGAGTGGTCCCTCCGGAAGGCAGATAAGGGTGGGGAGGGAAAAATGTCTTTGGTGGTGGGGTCTGATTGTAGATGGCGGAAGTGTCGGAGGATGATGCGTTGGATCCGGAGGTTGGTGGGGTGGTACGTGAGGACGAGGGGGATTCTTTTTTGGTTATTATTGCGGGGACGGGGCGTGAGGGATGAGTTACGGGAAATGCGGGAGACACGGTCAAGGGCTTTCTCGACCACTGTGCGGGGGAAGTTGCGGTCCTCGAAGAATGAGGACATCTGAGATGTACGGGAGTGGAATGTCTCATCCTGGGAGCAGATGTGGCGGAGGCGAAGGAATTGGGAATAGGGGATGGCATTTTTGCAGGAAGGTGGGTGGGAGGAGGTGTATTCCAGGTAGCTGTGGGAGTCAGTGGGCTTGAAATGGACATCGGTTTCTAGGTGGTTACCCGAGATGGAGACAGAGAGGTCCAGGAAGGAAAGAGAAGTGTTGGAGATGGTCCAGGTGAACTTTATCCCCTTCTCCCACCTCAAGCCGCACCCCCAGCTCCTATCTACTAACCTCATCCCGCCCCCATGACCTGTCCGTCCTCCCTGGACTGACCTATCTCCTCCCTACCCCCTCCACCTACACTCACCTTTACTGGCTCCATCCCTGCCTCTTCGACTTGTCTGCCTCCTCTCCACCTATCCTCTCCTCTATCCATCCTCTATCCGCCTCCCCCTCTCTCCCTATTTATTTCAGAACCCTCTTCCCCTCCCCCATTTCTGATGAAGGGTCTCGGCCCGAAACGTCAAGCTTTCCTGCTCCTATGATGCTGCTTGGCCTGCTGTGTTCATCCAACTCCACACCTTGTTATCTTAGCTTATTTTCGACTTGTTTGTGTTTTCAGGGGCCTACGGTAATGGCAGAAGACCGTACACCTTTAGGAGTGAAGGACGACTGAGCGAAGAGGAAATGAGGCAGAAAAGAATTTATCGATTTACAAGATGATTATTGGCTGAATCCTTTCCATCCGCCACTGTTAGCCCATTAATAGTTGCATCTTGTCAGTATTTGCGCAGTTCTTGCGCATTTTCATGTAAAATCCATTTTGCAATCAAGATTGCAGGTTTCTGCCATGTTTATTCCATGTTCTTACTTTAGATATCATATAACCCACCTTTATAATTTCTTCAAAAATTTTGAGTTTGGTTTGACACTGGTGGAATGTTGGCCAAGAAGTGCAAAGTTGAAATCACAATCTTAACTAGTGCAAATACAGTGAATGTGGGAGAAAGGGCTGAACACTTTGTATCATGACTGGGTTTAGCATTTAAAATGAGTTGCTAGGCTAGCTGGTGTGGGTGAGCATCCTAGCTGCACAGAAACAGTTGGATGAGTGAGCTAAATTGGACCGAATGGTCTTCCTCATCCAGCACTATCTTGTTACTTGCATCAATGGTATTTGATGGAATCACAGGATTGCTTCCAGCATGCCAACCGAGCTGGGAGGCCGCAATCCAAGGCAGTGAGGGACATTGATTTGATCTGTGTACTGATTCTCTGATGCATAACTTTCTGCTGACAACACATGATCTCCACACAATTTCTAACGTGTCTTCCCAACCTGGAGAGTAATAAAAGGCTTGTTTTTTAAATAGCACTTCTACACTTTGTCAGAAATATCTCAAGACTTTCACATGAAGAGTACTACTTAAGAGCAGTGGTTATTTTATCATCCACTGCTCAACTGCTTCATTAAGTTGGCAAGAAAAGGAACTTTAAAAGCCAATAAATCCTTCGCGATGGTAAAATAAATAAGTAATTCTTGTACTAAATGATTTTATTTGTCTTTATTTAGAAATCAGTGTTGCTGCACCATTGTCTGCACTCCAGTGACAGGCTTCAATTTCTACAATGGCAGTGATTATGCTCTAATGGTTGATCCAGAATGGGGCACAGGAGATAGATCCACACTGCCTACAAATGTAAATTCAGGAAATCCCAAATTTAGATAGCAAAAAGTTAAGCCAAGAGTATAGTGGAATTGTTTTATTTGTGAACATTTTATGTATAGCAGTTAGTGTTCTTTAAAGTTACAACAAAAATGTTTTTCTTTGCCTTTACTGGATGAATGATGAGGTAGACTGCAGAGTATAAAATCAAGATCACAATGGAGGGTGTTGTGGTAGTGAGGAACATTACAGTGTAGCTTGAAAAATAATCAACACTAATTTGCCTGTTAAATCAGTTTAATGTATGGGTGATTAAGCTTTAGGTGAATGGCCATTGTTGGTAACTGGACTCATGAAAAGTGAATCTATTTACTCACACTGTTTCTACAAATGGATTTCATCCTATTCGACAACTGTTTTGAGACTTTATCACACTATGCACAAGTCCAAAATCAAAATATAATCATGCATTTCATGTTCATCATTCTAGACCTATCTGAGTAAATGGAATGGTGTGTGATTTGCTGTATTATTTAAAAATAACTTGTTTTTTCAAAATAGTTACCACTTTCTGCTGATGATTGTTTCGCTCCATAAATTATGTGCAAACAGTGCAAAAGGCTTGGCTTTATATGTTTGATTTCCTTTATTGCTACTCCCCGTTCATATCAGAATTGTGTTTGAAAATATGAATCATAAGTTTTTAGATCTGGTTACATCACTAGAAACCAATTGATTTTAATTTTTCAAAGGAACCTTTCATGTGGGTAGGAAAAGTTCTCTAATTATCTTTTCAATGTTACATGATGTGAGCCTTATGAATCCTAGCTTTTTGATTATTACACTTGCATTCAATAAACACTATTTATTAATGTGCCTTGCAAATGTAGGTCAGCGAAAAGAACAGTTCGAATGAAACTCATCCAAACTTAATGGAGCTGGAGCACAAGAGTCAGAGGGTTTCCTTCTCTGACCACATCTGAGCAGCAAAATTACAGAGGCACTGCCAAGTTTCCTGATTTAGAAACGTCTTTCTTTTCAATTTGAGATAATTGGATCTCAGAGCCTTAAAATGAGTTTCTAATATAACCAACATTGAATAATTATTTCACTTTTGTATTTGTACAAAGAAAAATAAAGATATTACTCTTTCTAGTGCTACGTTGTCTTCACCTTGGTAAAATTGTTTTACCTTGTGTACAAAGAAGGTTTTGCTTTAGGCATATCTTGTATAATGAAACTAGCACCGGATACACTGGATGGAACAAAGATGTGTAATGCACAAGATTCCTGAGAGTCCAAAGCAATCGTTTGAGAACCACCCCAGGCATTTTGCTACTAGACAACAGTCAATTCTTTCAGAGATAAAAGGTACTGCAGATGCTGGAGAATCCGAGGGGTGTGGGGCTGGATGAACACAGCAGGCCAAGCAGCATCATAGGAGCAGGAAAACTTGACGTTTCGGGCCTAGACCCTTCATCAGAAATTCTTTGTGAGCTTAGAGTCATAGAGGTTCACAGCATGGAAATAGGCCCTTCAGGCCATCTGTCAAGTTTTCACAATTAGACTAGTCCCATTTGCCTATCATATCCATGTAGCGGTCCAAATGTTTCTTAAATGACAACATTGCACTAGCTTCCACCACTACCTTTGGCAACTGCTGATACAATGACCTGGATTTTACCGTAGTAAGGTTTGACTGTTAGCATCTGCCAAGAGTTTTCTTCTGAAATCAGCAGCAACTTCTGGAGTCCACATGTCTAATTAAATGTGGAATTCAGAAGTTGATATCAGTGATTCTACACTTGGGCTGAGAATACACTGTTGAAGTCCTTCAGATTGTAATCAATTAGAAATTGTTGAACTGATAGGAACTTCCCCTTTTATAGCTGTATATTGCCGTGGAAAAGAATAAATATGTCCTGTTACTGAGATGTAACTGAAATTTTAAAAGCAACTAAGTCATAACTGCCAAAACATGAACCCTTGAGCTCTGGGAAAGAAATTTTACTGTCGTAAAATGGCAAATGATACTGTTCTTGTATTTTAAAAAAAATGTTCAAATGCTTTTTGTTTGATATTTCAACTTTTAATATGTATGCCCCAATTTCAGTCACCAACACTCCTAAAAACCAAAGAAAATCACTATGTTTGTGTCTTTAGGGGCACTAAAAATGTGATTGATGCTTATCCTACTCGATGACATCCACTGTTGCTGGGTACCTGGGAATCTCCTTGAATTAGTGTCAGATTTGATTAATATCACGTAATCCAAATTACACAGATTGTTAGATTTTTCTTCATCATTAAAGGCAAACAATGTCTCCACTATTGACCACAAAGCTCAGGCCTATTTTTTTTCCATCTTCCTACTGTTGTTTGGTCTGTCTTGGCACTTTTCCCTATTCTTTTCTCTATTTCATTCATTTCATGGAGACTGTTGCCGTGAAAGGAGTATCTAGTGAAAGCAAGCTGCCATTAGCACTGCCTCAAGTGGACTACTATTTACAACTTGTCCATGATTTTAATACCTTCATAATGTGAAGAGCACCAAAACGGACACAATAGGGGTAAAAGGCACTTGGAGTGGAGGTTCAAACAGGGTGACAGTGGGTCAGCTGCTGTTATACACACTGCTCAATCAGTCCTTCAGTTGAAAGAATTGGAACGGTTGTGATAGTCAGAGAAACATAGTAATAATTGAATTGACAAAGACAAATATTAAATCAGATGGAAAAGTGTCATTGACTATTTGTCTCTTAATCTCCTATACAACCAGCGACGATTATATTTTAACAGTGAAATCTTGCTTCATGTTCTCTCAATTGCAGTTTGAAGGTCTGCATGGTCTGTTGTTGGCAGTTACAGTGGGCGTAGAAATCTGGTAGAAGTGAGCCCTGCCCTATGTTGTCATTACATTCCACAATAACTATGCTAACCATCTAACTTCAAGCCTAGGTATACCAGCCTCTGCTTGTAAAACAACCTAAAATTATTACTTCAAACAGCATAACACCCTGCCTTTTATGGACTTCTTTCCCCACAGTGACTCATTCTTGTATCCCTTTAACATACTCAAACCATCTAACTTTCCTCTTAAAGGAATGCAATCATCAAACTATGATTAGCCCCTCCAACATGCAGTTCAGTCTGTGATTCATAATTCTGATATGCTTACTTTCATCTTTAGCTATTACAATCTTGGGCAAAACTGATAGCTGCCTTCTCTATTCCAGAGTAAATTTGAGGTAGAGGTGTCTTCCTTTAAATTATGAGTCTGCTTTGTTTGCTGTTCTTTATTGGAGTTTGTAATTGTGTCAGCAATGTAGCCACTTTAATTGATTCAAAATGGTCTTTGTTTTAAACATTATGCCTGTCCTGAGTCTCTACTTCAAAATGAGTTGTTTTTACCCAGCGGTCAGCTGTCAAGTCACCTTAGACTGCTTTGACTTCATTAACTATAACAGTCTTCCCAAAAGGTGAGGGGGTTTCTGTCTTTTTTTACTATCCATCTGTGGGATGTGGGCGTCGCTAGCTGGGACAGCATTTCTTGCCCATCCCTAGCTGCCCTTGAGAAGGTGGTGGTGAGCTGCCTTCTTGAACTGCTGCATTTCTCCTGCTGTGGGTTGACCCACAATGTTATTAGGGATGGAATTCCAGGATTTTGACCCAGCAACAGTGAAGGAACAGTAATATATTTCCAAGTCAGGATGGTGAGTGACTTGGAGGGGAGCTTCAAGGTGATGGTGTTCCCATATATCTGCTGCCCTTGTCCTTCTAGATGGAAGTGGTCGTGGGTTTGGAAGGTGCTGCCTGAGGATCTTTGGTGAATTTTTGCAGTGCATCTTGTAGATAGTACACACTGCTGCCACTGAGCGTCGGTGGTGGAGGGAGTGGATGCTTGTGGATGTAGTGCCAATCAAGCGGGCTGCTCTGTCCTGGATGGTGTCAAGTTTATTGAGTGTTGTTGGGGCTGCACTCATCCAGGCAAGTGGGGAGTATTCCTTCACACTCCTGACTTGTGCCTTGTAGATGGTGGACAGGCTTTGAGGAGTCAGGAGATGAATTACTCGCTGCAGTATTCCCAGCTTCTGGCCTGCTGTTGTAGCCACTGTGTTTATGTGGTGAGTCCAGTTGAGTTTTTGATCAATGGTAACCCCCAGGATGTTGATAGTGGGGGATTCAGTGATGGTAACACCATTGAATGTCAAGTGACAGTGGTCAGATTGTCTCTTATTGGTGATGGTCATAGCCTGGCATTTGTGAGGCACAAATATCACTTGCCACCTGTCAGCCCAAGCCTGGATATTGTCTAAATCTTGTTGCATGTGAACACGGACTGCTTCAGTATCTGGGGAGTCACGAATGGTGCTGAACATTGTGCAATCATCAGTGAACATCCCCACTTCTGACCTTATGATGGAGGGAAGGTCATTGATGAAGCAGCTGAAGATGGTTGACCCTAGAACACTACCCTGAGGAACTCCTGCAGAGATGTCCTGGAGCTGAGAGATTGACCCCCAATAACAACAACCATCTTTCTATGTGTCAGATATGACTCCAATGCTTACCTGTGCTTTGACTTGAGGTGGGTGAATAGGCTAAAACTAATGGCCAACTTGATGCATACGTAGAATGTAGAACAATGTGACACAGGAACAGGCCCTTCAGCCCACAATATTGTGCCAAACATGACACCAAATTAAACTAATCCTTTCTGCCTGCCCGTGGTCCTTATCCCTCCATTCCTTGCATATTCATGTGTTTATCTAAAAGTCCCTTAAATGGCCCTATCGTATCTGCCTCCACCACCGCCCCTAGCAGCATGTTCCAGGCTCCTACCACTCTGAGATTTTTAAAATAAAAGCTGTCTCACACATCTCTGAACTTGCCCCCTCTCATCTTATATGTATATCTCCTAGTTCCTGTCAATAAAATTGAATGAACCAGATCCTCATTGGATTAGTTTTGGTTGTCTATACAAATATATAAATTTTGATCTAGATTGGACTGAATATATTGCCTATACCTGTCTATTTACTTTAGGGGATGTTTAACCCACCAGCCAGTTGAAAGTGTTTAGAATTAATCAGTAAAATTTTCCACACAGATATCTGTTGCGAGTCACAAAAGGTATTACAGATTCAAAATTTACTTTGGCATAAATTTATTCACAGCATGCAGTCTGACATTTATGATCTATCAGAACAACATTAAAACATCAGTGGAAAAGATTCATTATGTCTGGTGTGTATTGAGGCAAACGTTGAACCAAGATCTTGTGGAATGGCAAAGCCAGCTCTGAGGGCGAAATGGCATGCTTCTGCTCCTGATGTTTATTTCATAGAATAATAGAATCTCTACAGTGTGGGAGCTGGTCATTCAGCCCATTGAGTCCACACTGACCCTCCCACCCTCTTACCTTATCTCTGTAACCCTGCATTTTCCATGGCTAACCCACCTAGTCTACACATTGCTGGACACCGTGGGCCAAATTAGCATGGCCAATCCACCTGCACATCTTTGGACTGTGGGAGGAAATCAGTGCACCCAGAGGAAACCCTCACAGACCCAGGGAGAACGTGTAAACAATTTGTTCTGATGATGCACATGGTCTTTTCCAAAGACTTGTTTTCTCTTGGAAATGGCTCTCTGCACTCAGTTGATGAAAAATAACTGGCATTTCTAAATAATACCAATTGGTACTCTGACCATTAAAAATAAATAGCTTTCCATTCCATTTCACGGAAAACTTGTAAATATTTCTGAATATTCACTGAGTCTTAAATTGATAGTGTGGCTTTATTCCTGATATCTTAACAGTGAAAACAAGCTGCCTTTCTCTGTGAGT
Organism: Ginglymostoma cirratum; assembly: GCA_024137785.1. NCBI lineage: Eukaryota > Metazoa > Chordata > Chondrichthyes > Orectolobiformes > Ginglymostomatidae > Ginglymostoma > Ginglymostoma cirratum. The sequence continues at coordinate 13,892,404 of JAHRHZ010000288.1, read as the reverse complement.
GATGACTATTTGAGTAAAGACATAGTGGAGCATTATCCTGTGCCTTGCAACCGGAAATCACAGGAAAAGTGGGAAAGAAGACCTGGTGACTTCCGGAAGACAACACCAACATGTTTCTTGTTGCACCTAAAACTCATCTCTGTTTTCAAATCCCTCTAGGGACTTGTATCTTGAATTACACAATGCTCCAGTTGGATCTCACAAACAACATCACCTGGTTGGCTGAAGAATCGGGCATGCTCCAAGACTTGGGTTCTGAAATAGTTATACTGAACTGGAAACATTAGCTCTGTTTCTCTCTCACTGACCTGCTGAGTATCTCCAGCATTCTCTGTTTTTGTTTCAGATTTCCAGCACCCATAGTATTTTGCTGTTATTTGAGTGCTCCAAGACGTGATCACCGGTACCAAGAGTAGAGGCACTAAAGGTGATGTATGCGTAGCTGTGAGTGGACTGAGTCAATGATCACTGGACAGCCACAAGGTTATTAATATTGGACAATGAACCATTGAGGAGATCAATCAGTTCGTCTTCCGAGGGAGCAACATCTCCAGGGGGAGTGAAGTATAGATCCATTTACGCACAAGAATCGGCAACACGACACCAGCAACTTCACATGGTGTGGGCAGATAATGTCATCAAAATGGCAATGAAGCTTTAACTTTGCATGTACATTTTAATACCAACTGCAATTTCAGAGAAACATGAAAGAGACCACATAGAGATGGAAGGAACTGCCGATGCTGGAGTCTGAGATAACAAGGGTCTGAAGAAGGGTCCAGAGCCAAAACGTCAGTTTTCCTGCTCCTCTGATGCTGCCTGGCCTGCTGTGTTCATCCAGCTCCACACTGTGTTATCTTATAAAAGAGACCACATATTTGTACATTGGAATTCTTCTGCAAGATTCGCCTATGTAAGATCCTAAGTATCATCTGAAAGGACAATGTCAACAATGAAAAGTTCTGGACGGGATGAGTAAGAGGTGCCTGCAAGACATTCTGAATGGTAGAACATGTACTTTCCATCATGTATGCTACAACTGAGATAGTAGAATGAACACTATCAGATGGGAAGAGAGGAAGGAGTTGGCCAAAGAAGATCTAATGAACTCCATATAAGGGAGGACCTTCATGAGCCGAGACCACCTGTCTGGAGATTGAGATTATGATGTCTGGATAGCAGCAGAGATTTGCTGCTCATTTTCCTGCGCCAGACTAAGTTTAATTCTCTGGGAAAGCTGTGTTCCCTAAATTCAACATCTTGTGACTTTCTGTTTCCTAGGGCTCAGGAGCTGCTCAGTATGATGGGGGTGATTTCATCATAGCTTTGACAGTAAGACTGGATAGCTATGTTCACTGACAGAGAAAGCTTCAAAGGCAGGATCTTATGCAAGATGGCAATAAAGCCAATCTTCCTTAAAGTCTACTGCCTCTGTGTAGATTGTTACCAAGGAACATTACCAATTCTCACAGACACTTTTCCTCCAGATGTTAATTTAGGAGAGTGGTACTGTTGGCTCAAAGTGTTTAGCATAATCATGTGGAATTGCTTTTCCTGGTAATATATCTAAATAAGCAATATGTCCATATTAAAAGATCCTGCATCAATAAGTTTGATTTTCTTTTCAAGTAACTAAGAAGTTATGCTGCCATATTGTACGATACACTTGAGCACTGGAAAGAAGCTTAGGCTCCACCCATTGTCTAGTTAACAAAAATGTGTTATTAATAGGTAGGAATATTGTTGTATGAAGGCTTTAGGACCCTGGAGCAATCTCGTGATAGTGTCATGTATATGCTGCTCACTGGGCATAAGTACTACAGTATGGACAGATTGAAAAGGTGGAAGAGAAAGCAACAGGTGGAGAACTAGGCAGATTCCAGAGGTCCATCTATGTGAATGTTAAATGCATGTTCAGAGAAGCTTGTGGAATGGACTAATTAGCATTAGGTGGCAAAGTTAATGAAATAGTCTTTCAATAATGGAGTGGTCAGATTAGATACGTTCAATAATGTAATGGTGGACAATCATATTCATTAGTGAGTGATTTACCTAACGACATTAAGACTAGAGCCTGGTATGTCTCTGAAGACCATGTTTTATAGTTTTCAGACTTAGTTAGTAACAGACCGTGGCATAAAGAAATCCAAACCTGAAGGTAGTTCTTGACCTTAACTTTTCTTCAACCAAAATAAAATCAAAATACTACGGATGCTGGAAATTCAGCAGGATCTGGCAGCATCTGTGAAGAGAGAAAAACAGAGTAGATATTTCGAATCCAATTGAGAAGGAGTCAAACCAGACTCGGAACTTTAATCCTCTCCACAGATGCTACCAGACCTGCTGAGTTCTCCAGCAATATCTGTGTTTCTCCTTAACCAGTCTGTCTTGAACCCAAACAGATCAATGTAGGAATAAAACCACAAAACAGAGGATCAGCCACATCAGTTTTTATACGTATAATGGAAGCAATATGTCGAAACGTCATGTTTAACTTGAGCTACATGAATTATTGAGTTGGTAGAATGTTTTGTGAAATTGCTATGAGGATAAAATCTCCAGACAAAGCAACTCTGCACAGCAGTGGTAATCATCCAGCCCCGCTTCAGGGTGACAGCATTAACGCTATTTATTAAACAGTAGTTTGAAGTCCAGCCGCATTTTACCTCAAAGTCACTTCATTTGAAATTCAGTTTTATTCCTCTACGCGATGTGGCTGTCGCTGACAAAGTAAGAGTTTGTTGTTGATTCCTACCTGCCTTTGAATGAATGACTTTCTTCGTCACTTCAGATGGCAGCTAAGAGTCAACATAATTGTTGGTAAGGAGTCACATGTAGGTTAGACCGGGTAAAGATGATAGATTCACTTCCCTAAAGAATATTAGTGAACCAGATAGAATTTTGCAGCAATCAGCAATATTTACATGGTTACCATTAGGCGCACTCCTAATTTGAGGATTTTACTGAAGTTAAATTTCATGAGTTACTGAGGTGGGGTTTAAGCTGATGTCTTCGGAACACTAGCCTGAGGTTATGGATTACCCTCTGGTGACCTTCCAACTGTATCTCCATCATTAAGTTCCCTATAAATAAAAAGAAATTTATATGCTGTAAATAGCACAGAACAGTACAGCCCTGGAACAGGCCCTTTGACCCACCAGGTCTGTATCAACCGTGATGCCATTTTAAACTAATTGCACCAGTCTGAACATGGTCTGTATCCCTCTATACTCTGTTCATGTGTCTGTCTAAGTGCCTGTTAAACTTTGCTAATGAATCTGCTTCTGCCACCTCCCCTGGCAGCGCGTTCCAGACATCTACCACCATCTGTGTAAAATACATACCTTGCACATCTCCTTTAGACTTTGGGGATAGTAGGAACTGCCGATGCTGGAGAATCTGAGATAACAAGGTGTAGAGCAGGATCAACACAGCAGGCCAAGCAGCATCAGAGGAGCAGGAAAGCTGACGTTTCAGACCTTGAAGAAGGGTCCAGACCTGAAAAGTCAGCTTTCCTGCTCCTCTGATGCTGCTTGGCCTGCTGTGTTCATCCAGCTCCACACCTTGTTATCTTCTTTAGACTTTCACTCTCTCACGTTAAACCTATGCTCCCTATGCATTTCCACCCTGGGAAAAAGACGCCAAGCATCCACCTAATCAATGGGTCATTATTTTATAGATTTCTATCATATCCCCCCTCAGTCTCTGACACTCTAGTGAAAACAATCCAAGTTTGTCCAATCTCTCCTTCTAGCCAATGCTCTCCAAACCAGGCAACATCCTGATAAACCTCTTTTGCAGCATCTCCAAAGCATCTACATCCTTCTTATAGTGTGGCGACCAGAACCACACACACTACTCCAAATGTGACCTAACTAAAGTTTCATTCAGCTACAAAATGACTTGCCAACTTCTATACTCTGTGCCCTGACCAATGGAGACAAGCAGGCTATACACCTTCTTTGTGTTGCCACTTTCAGTGAGCTATGGACTTGCACCCCAGGATCCCTCTGTATCTGTAGCTCGGGTTGTGAGTGTTGAGGTTGATTGGCTCGCCGAGCTGGTTTGTTGTTTCGCAGACTTTTCGTTACCATGCTTGGTAACTTCCTCAGTGCAGCCTCTGATGAAGCGTCGGTGTGTTTTCCCGCCTGGTTTTTAAAATCTGGGCTCCATTGAGATGGATTGCCTCACTTCCGGTTTTCCTTCATAGTGGAATGTATATGGGGTCAAGTTCAATGTGTTTATAAATAGCATGCTTCATGGAGTGCCAGGCTTCTAGGAATTCTCGTGCCTGTCTCTGCCTAGCCTGTCCCAGGATCTTGGTGTTGTCCCAGTCAAAGTGATAGTTCTCCTTGTCCATGTGGATTGAGACAAGTAAGTATTGGTCGTGTCTTTTTGTAGCCAGTTGGTGTTCATGTCCTCTTGTTGTTAGTTTCCTTCCTGTTTGTCCGATGTAGTGTTTCTCACACAGTCTCTGCAGGGGAATTTGTAGATGACATTGGTCCTGTCCATGACGGGGAGTGGGTCTTTAGTTCAGGTGAGCAGTTGTCATAGGGTTGATGTGGGCTTGTGTGCCACTCTGATGCCCAGCAGTTGAAGGAGTCTTGCGGTGAGTTCCGACGTGTTCCTGGATGGTAGGGTAGTGTGATGAGTGTGTCACAAACATGAACAGCATCAGAAAGATTCTACACGCCCCGAGACACTCATGAAAAACCAACTGGTACAAAAAGACACGACCAATACTCACTCATCTCAATCCACATGGACAAGGAGAACCACCACTTCGACTGGGACAACACCAAGATCCTGGGACAGGCTAGGCAGAGACAGGCACGAGAATTCCTAGAAGTGTGGCACTCCACGAAGCATGCTATTAATAAACCCATTGAACTCGACCCCAAATACATTCCGCTACAACTGAAAACCAGCAGTGAGGCAATCCATCGCAACGGACCCCAGAGTTTAAAAACCAGGCGGGAAAACACACCGACACTTCATCAGAGGCTGCACTGAGGATGTTACCAAGTACGGTAATGAAACATCTGCGAAACAACAAACCAGCTCGGTGGGCCAACCAACTTCAACAACCCTCAGTATGTCAGTGCTCCTAAGTGTCCTGCCATTTACTGTACACTTTCCTCTTGCATTTGACCTTCCAAAATGTATCACTTCACACTTGTCTGGATTAAACTTTATCTGCAATTTCTCCACCCATCTTTTTAAAGGATCTATATCCTGTTGTATCCGTAGACATCCTTCCTTACTACCTACAACTCCTCCAATTTCCATGTCACCTGCAAACTGACTAATCAGAGCATCCAACTGATATATATACATAATACAAGCACCAGAGGTCTCAGCACTGATCCTTGTGGAACGTCGCTGGTCACAGACGTCCAGTCAAAAAACACCCCTCCACAACTACAGTGTGACTAAGGGGAAGAGGAGGCAGAGAGCAGATGATGAGTGCAAAGGGACAGGTGGTCTGAGGTGCATTTGTTTTAATGCGAGAAGTGTAGTAGATAAGGCAGATGAATTTAGGGCTTGGATTAGTACCTGGGAGTATGATGTTATTGCTGTTACTGAGACTTGGTGGAGGGAAGGGCGAGATTGGCAACTAAATATCCCAGGATATAGATGCTTCAGGCAGGATAGAGAGGGAGGTAAAAAGGGTGGAGGAGTTGCATTACTGGTCAAAGAGGATATCACAGCTGTGCTGAAGAAGGGCACTATGGAGGACTCGAGCAGTGAGGCAATATGGGCAGAGCTCAGAAACAGGAAGGGTGCGGTAATAATGTTGGGGCTGTACTACAGGCCTCCCAACAGCGAATGTGAGATAGAGGTACAAATGTGTAGACAGATTATGGAAAGATGCAGGAGCAACAGGGTGGTGGTGATGGGAGATTTTAATTTTCCCAACATTGACTGGGATTCACTTAGTGTTAGGGGTTTAGATGGAGCAGAATTTGTAAGGAGCATCCAGGAGGGTTTTCTAGAGCAGTGTGTAAATAGTCCAACTCGGGAAGGGGCCATACTGGACCTGGTGCTGGGGAATGAGCCCGGCCAGGTGGTTGAAGTTTCAGTAGGGGATTAATTTGGGAATAGTGATCACAATTCTGTAAGTTTTAGAATACTGATGGACGAAGACGAGAGTGGTCCTAAAGGAAGAGTGCCGAACTGGGGTAAGGCCAACTATAGCAAAACTCGGCAGGAGCTGGGGAATGTGGATTGGGAGCAGCTGTTTGAGGGTAAATGCACATTTGATATGTGGGAGGCTTTGAAAGAGAGGTTGATTAGAGTGCAAGACAGACATGTCCCTGTGAAAATGAGGGATAGAAAGAGCAAGATTGGGGAACCATGGATGACAGGTGAAATTGTGAGACCAGCAAAGAGGAAAAAGGAAGCATACATAAGGTCTAGGTGACTGAAAACAGACAAAGATTTGGAAGAATATCGGGAAAGTAAGACCAATCTGAAACGAGGAATTAAGAGGGCTAAAAGGGGTCATGAAATATCTTTAGCAAACAGGGTTAAGGAAAATCCCAAAGCCTTTCATTCATACATAAGGAGCAAGAGGGTAACTAGAGAAGGGATTGGCCCACTCAAGGACAAAGGAGGGGAGTTATGCGAGGGGTCAGAGCAAATGAGTGCGATTCTCAATGAGTACTTTGCATCGGTATTCACCGAGGACAGGGACATGACGGATGTTGAGGTTAGGGATAGATGTTTGATTACTCTAGGTCAAGTCATAAGGCGCGGGGGGAAGTGTTGGGTATCCTGTAAGGCATTAGGGTGGACAAGTCCCCAGGTCTGAATGGGATCTATCCCAGGTTACTGAGGGAAGCGAGAGAGGAAATAGCTGGGGCCTTAACAGGTATCTTTGCAGCATCCTTGAGCATGGGTGAGGTCCCGGAGGATTGGAGAATTGCTAATGTTGTCCCCTTGTTTAAGAAGGGTAGCAAGGATAATCCAGGTAATTATAGACCAGTGAGCCTGACTTCAGTGGTGGGGAAGCTGCTGGAGAAGATACCGAGGGATAGGATCTATTTAGATTTGGAAGAAAATGGGCTTATTAGTGATAGGCAGCATGGTTTTGTTCAGGGAAGGTCATGTCTTACCAACTTGATAGAATTCTTTGAGGATGTGACAAAGTTGATAGATGAGGGAAGGGCTGTGGATATCATGTACATGGACTTCAGTAAGGTATTTGATAAGGTTCCCCATGGTCGGCTGATTGAGAAAGTGAAGTCGCATGGGATCCAGGGTATACTAGCTAGATGGATAGAGAACTGGCTGGGCAATAGGAGACAGAGAGTTGTAGTGGAAGGGAGTTTCGCAGAATGGAGAACTGTGACCAGTGGTGTTCCACAGGGATCCATGTTGGGACCACGGTTGTTTGTGACATACATAAATGATCTGGAGGAAGGTATAGATGGTCTGATTAGCAAGTTTGCAGATGACACTAAGATTGGTGGAGTAGCAGATAGTGAAGGGGTCTGGCGGAGAATGCAGCAGAATAAAGATAGATTGGAGAGTTGGGCGGAGAAATGGCAGATGGAGTTCAATTCAGGCAAATGCGAGGTGATGCATTTTGGAAGATCCAATTCAAGAGCAAACTATACAGTAAATGGAAAAGCCCTGGGGAAAATTGATGCACAGAGAGATCTGGGTGTTCAAGTCCATTGTACCCTGAAGGTGGCAACGCAGGTGGATAGAGTGGTCAAGGCGGCATACGGCATGCTTTCATTCATCAGACGGGGTATTGAGTACAAGAGTTGGCAGGTCATGTTACAGTTGTATAGGACTTTGGTTTGACCACATTTGGAATACTGCGTACAGTTCTGGTTGCCACATTACCAAAAGGATGTGGATGCTTTGGAGAGGGTGCAGAGGAGGGTCACCAGGATGTTGCCTGGTCTGGGGGGCACTAGCTATGAAGAGAGGTTGAGTAGATTAGGATTATTTACATTAGAAAGATGCAGGCTGAGGGGGGACCTGATTGAGGTCTGCAAAATCATGAGAGGTATAGACAAGGTGGATAGCAAGTAGCTTCTTCCCAGAGTGGGCGACTCAATTACTAGGGGTCACGATTTCAAGGTGAGAGGGGAAAAGTTTAAGTGACATATGCGTGAAAAGTTCTTTACGCAGAGGGTGATGGGTGCCTGGAACGTGTTGCCAGCAGAGGTGGTAGAGGCGGGCACGATAACGTCATTTAAGATGTATCTGGACAGACATATGAATGGGCTGGGAGTAGACGGATACTGGTCCTTTGAAAATAGGCGACAGGTTTAAATAGAGGATCCAGATCAGCGCAGGCTCGGAGGGCTGAAGGGCCTGTTCCTATGCTGTAATTTTCCTTGCTCTTTGTTCTTTATACCGTCTGTCTTCTATGGCCAAGCCAATTTTGTATCCAATTTACCAAAACACAGTGGGTCCCATGTGACTTAATCTTCTGAACCAGCCGACTATAAGTGACTGTGTCAAAGGTAAATTCCATGTAAACAACATGCACTTCCCAACCCTCATCAATCAGCTTTATCACTTCCTCAAAAACCTCAATCATATTTGTGAGACAAGACATCCCACCCTCAAAAAGCCACAGTGACTGTCCCTAATAAGTCCATTCTTCTCCAAATGTGAGTAAATTCTATCTTTCAGAATCTTCTACAATAGTTTCCCTGTCACTGATGTTGGGTTCACCAGCCTATAATTTCCTGGATTATCTCTGTTACCCTTCTTAATCAAAGGAACAACATTCTCCAGTCCTCCGGAACCTCACTTGTGACTAAACAGGATACAAAGATCTCTGTTAAGGTCCGAGCAATTTCTTCCCTTGCCTTCCTCAGTAACCTGAGATAGATCCCATCAGGGCCTGGGAATTTATCCATCAATGTTTTTCAAGACACCCAACATCTCCTCCTTCTTAATATCAACAAACCCCTCCTTAATCTTACCATCTTCCATGTCCTTCTCCTTGGTGAATGCCAATACAAAGTATTCATTAAGGACCTCACTCACTTCCTCTGGCTGCATGCATTAATTCCCTTTTTTGTCCTTGAGCGGACTTACCTTTTCCCGAGTTACTCTCTTGCTCCATAACTTCTGCATCCATGTCCTCCAGTCCTCTAGATATTAAGACCAGAATTCCATGAACCTTACTGATTATTTTCCGCTGCAGCTTTGCCCAGTCAATCTCTTTCTGTTATTAATAGTTGTTTGTTATTCAAAATGATAAGTGTCACTGATATTTAATCAATCATTTTTAGCAATTGGTAAAACAAAATAAGGTCAGTAGTTCCAAAGAAAAATCATATTTTATTTAAAAGCTTGGTAACTGTCATGCTCTCTCCCCAGGTGCTCCCAGAGCAGCTGAGTTTCTCCACCACTTTTTGTTTTCATTTCAGATAAAAAATTAAATCGTGAAACTATTTCAGCCTAAATGATATTGTGCAGCACTGAAATTCATGTTCACACTGCTAAGAGTTAATCACTTAGCAATTACAACACAGTATTTATTGCTGAACAAAAGCTTCATATGTGGTGCCAAACCACTTCGCCTTCATATTGAGGGGAGTTCCCTTGGCATTACATGCCATTTAGCAGGTTATTGAAAGGAAAGCTTTTAGACTGATGCTCATATTGTCATTTTCAGAGAGGCCTGAATAGTCACATTTGTGCAGTAAATTGCTTCTTGTAAACGAGGCATTCAAGTCTATAAAAATTGAGTCTAATTCTGTTGTGACCCTGCATTTGCAGGAAACTTTATGAACTGCACGGCTTTAACATAAAATTCACCAGTAACATCTGCCACTCATTTTAGGGCATCGTGATAATGCTGTGAGTGTTGTCGACATAGAATCTAATAAGGTCTCTGTAGAGCGGAATAAATAATTTCTAAATTGTTCTCTTTGTCAAAAACTATTACCTGAACCTAAACCCAAAGGAATAAATTCCAAAAAGAAATGATTAGAATTCACTTTGAGACACATAACACTGGTCACTGGCAAAGCAAGAGCAACTGTACGCCATAATTAGATGCTAATTTGGAGAAAGTAATAAATGAATTGATGATGGAGGAATATCACTCGATTGCCATTCAGATGTCGCTGAGTTAGTTTGATTTGTAGTTCCCCAACTTTGTTAAATTTGCAGCTTTCTGGGACAGGGCAATGTCATTCAACAATTTCAGTCCTGTGGGACAAAATGTGTTGGAAAATATAAAATAATTTTATATTTAGAGGTAATTTGATAACTTTTATATCAAAATTAATCTGTTACATTGAAAAATGCCATGAATTATGTGCAAAGCCTAATATACAATAATTAAAAAGTCACCTCCTAATGTAAGTAATCTCATCAAATGATCAGAGGAAAACCACTTTTTTTGACACTTTAATAAATTGTTTTAGCTCTAAGAATCGGGTAGGCAATTTATAAAAATTCATTCATGTGACATAGGCATCACTGGCTGGACCGGTATTTCTTACCCATCCCTAGTTGCAAAGTTGAGACAGTGGTGGTGAGCTGCCTTCTTGAACGGCTGCAGTCCATGTGCTGTAGGATGCTGGAGAGAATTCCAGGATTATGACCCAGTGACTGTGAAGGAACAACAATATATTTCCAAGTCAGGATGGTGGGTGGCTTGGAGGGGAACTTGCAGGGGATTGTGTTCCCGTGTATCTGCTGCTCTTGTCCTTCTAGCTGGAAGTGGCCGTGGGTTTGGAAAGTGCTGTCTGAGGATCTTTGGTGAATTTCTGCAGTGCATCTTGTAGATAGTACACACTGCTGCTACTGAGCGTTGGTGGTGGACGGAGTGAATGCTTGCGGACGAAGTGCCAATCAAGCGGCTGCTTTGTCCTGGATGGTATCAAGCTTCTTGTGTGTTTTTGGGGCTGCACCCATCCAGGCAAGTGGGGAGTATTCCATCACACTCCTGACTCGTGCCTTGTAGATGGTGGACAGGCTTTGGGGAGATGGAGGTGAGTTACTGGCAGTAGCATTCCTCACTTCTGATCTGTTCTGGTAACCACTGTGTTTGTAAAACTGGTCCAGCTGAGTTTCTGGTCAATGGCAATGAATGCTGATCATGGGGGATTCAGTGATGGTAAGACCATTGAATGTCAATGGGCAGTGGTTAGCTTGTCTCTTATTGTTGATGGTCATAGCCTGGCATTTGTGTGCCATGAATGTCACTTGCCACTTGTCAGCCCAAACCTAGATATTGTCCAGATCTTGTTGCATTTGGACACGGACTGCTTCAGTATCTGGGGAGTCACGAATGGTGCTGAACATTGTGCAATCATTGGCGAACATCCCCACTTCTGACCTTATGATGGAGGGAAGGTCATTGATGAAGCAGCTGAAGGTGGTTGGGCTGAAGGCACTTCCCTGAGGAACTCCTGCAGAGGGCGGGCACAGTGACTCAGTGGTTAGCACTGCTACCTCACAGCACCAGGGGCCCGGGTTTGATTCCACCCTCGGGCAGCTGTCTGTGTGGAGTTTGTACATTCTCCCTGTATCTGTGTAGGTTTCCTCTGGGTGCTCCAGTTTCCTCCCACAGTCCGTGTGCAGGTTAGAAGGAATGGCCATGGGAAATGCAGGATTCCAGGGATAGAGTAAGGAGTGCCTCTGGATGGGATGCCCTTTGGAGGATCAGTATTGACTTGATGGTCTGAATGGCCTGCTTCCATACTGCTGGGATTCTACAATTCTCTGTCCTGGAGCTGAGATGACTGACCTCCAACAACCACAACCATCTTTCTATGTGCCAGGTGTGACACCAACCAGTGGAGAAAATGCCTGTGCTATTTACCCTCCGATATCATTTCCTGATTCTGAATATTCTGCTTTAAAGTGAATCTTCTGATTAGGTGGGCTGAAAATTAGCTGCATTCCCAGTGCCACAATCAATAACTAAGTGCTCCTTTAACCTTTGACTTGTGCAGGGAAGCCAGCATAACAATGGTAAGAATATTTGATGCTAGTGGAGCTGTAATCTTATCATTCTTTCTGAATTTCCTTTACAGACCTGCAGAAGCAAGGGTGCTCCTACAAATCAGTGCCCTGGAAATGTCTCTCCTCTGTCCTCTATCCAGTTGCACCACCCATCAGTCATTACGCAGCCCAAAGCCTATCCCCACAGTTCTTCCAAATTGTTTTTTACCTTTGGCCCCTTGGCACTGACTTACCAACTCGCATTACAATCCCATTGGTTTCAGAGGGCAGGCTCACGAGGATGATCTTTGGCACGGAGGGACTGTCTCACAAGCAAAGGTTAAACAGGTTGGGACTCTAATCACTGGAGTTTAGAAGAATGAGAGGAAACTTACAAGGGTTTGTCAGGGTCAATGCTGAGAGGATGTTTCCCCTCATAGGACTGTCTAGGACTCAGAATAAAGCGGCACTAATTTAAGACTGAGATATGGAGGAATTTCTTCTCTCAGAAGGTTGAGAGTCTTTGGAACTCCTTTCCACAGAAAGCCTTGTGTATCTTTAAGGCTGAGATGGATAGATTTTCGATCAATCAGGGAATCAAGGCCTTCAGGGGAAATGCAGGGAAGTGGACAAGGAATATCGGAGCACACACGATCCCATCAAATGGCCGAGCAGGTTCCAGGGGCTGAATGGCCTGTTCCTGTTCCTATTTCTTATGGACTGATGTAACACAGACAAAGTCTAGGAACTCGGATTTGTTGGATCTTGCTGTACTGAGTTAAAATGTGGCGAAGCTGGCCATCTCTACAAAGATCACATATACTCTGCATTTGGTCACCAGCAATCCACTTTGGACCATGTTCTAGAAACCTAGAATGATATAGCACCAGACGAGGCCATTTGTTTTATCATGCCTGTGCTGGTTCAGAATGAAAGATCACGGGCCTGAAGTATTTAAAATGGTTTTCTCTCAATAGATGCTGTCTGGCCTGCTGAGTGCTGACTGTTTCCAGTCCTTTTCTTTGTATTGGTCTCAAAATTCTCAGGATCGTTATACAAATCACTGTCTCTTGTGCTGAGAAGAGATTGAAATGGTATGAACGTCTGTTGTGGGGACAGAGAGACAGAGAGAGAGAGGAAATATGGTGAGGTGAGTGATGAACATGGGATGTGCATGAAGAAGAGGAGCCGTAGCCAGCTGGAAAGATGTGGGGACATGAGACTTAAATGCAACAGAGTTGGAACCGGGAAGGGAGAGAATGGAGAAAACTGAGGAACCATTTTTGTGGTGACCCCCGAGTACAATGAGAGAAACTGGAAGAAATCAGATCAACTTGTCCATTTTCCTTCTCACCTATCTGTCCCACCCTTCCCATCGACCAATCTCCACAACCCCCTACCTGCATCCACCGATCACCACCCAACCTACCTTCACCTAGCCCCATCCCCCTATTTATTTCTGAGCACTCTTCCCCCTCCCCAGTCCTGAAGAAGGGACCGAATCCAAAACGTTGGCTTTATTGCTCCTCTGATGCTGCCCAACCTGTTGTGTTCCTCCAGCTCCACACTGTATCGACTCTGGCATTTTTACGATCATGTTTAACTTGCAAAGTTTTAAAACGGAGATCAATTTCTTAAACAGCATTTTTATTGATTGTTATTCTCAGATTCTGGATTATCAGAAACAATCGATTGCATGACATTTTCAGAAGAAGGTAGGAAATTCTCCTCCTATTCTGGTCAGGACAGATCACCAAAACTGCAAAGTTGGTCCTTTATTTCAATCCTGCCTCTGGAATCTTGCTGTTCAAGTCATCCACTGCATTTCCCTGCATTGTAGTGGTGATAGCATTTCACACCTTGGTTGTAAGACACTTTGAGAGGCCTTTGAGTCATTAGAGGTGTTCCATGAATGCAAGTATGCTCCACTCTTTCTTTTATAGCTTTTGTCTCTTCTGTTTCTTTTCCCATTGCTTCCTTTCGTTGTTCTTCTTCCTGAATTCTGTACAAACCACTCCCTCTAAAATGGAGTAAATTTTTAGCCATTGTAACTTCACCTTTTGAGGAAATGATTCTGTATGTGTTTGGACTACCCAGATTTAGTTAATTCGTGCACTTTTCAAAACATCCATGAGACTCTCAAACATTCCTCGGCCAGTGTATTTGCCAAGGCAGTGGAGCACCCTCTGTTGAAAATATTGGGATATAGCAGAATAATTCATACATGTTCAAATAGTTTCTAAAATTAATTGGGAAACAAGTACTTACATTCACAGCTGGTGATACATGCTTGCTTTAATAAATATTTTACATTCCAAACATTTTAACTATAATGACTGGTTTGTTTTATAGAATCCCTACAGTGTGGAAACAGGCCCTTTGGCCCAACAAGTCCACATTGAACCTCAGACCATCCCACCCAGACCACTACAGGCAATTTAGCATGGCCAATCCACCTAACCTGCACATCTTTGGACTGTGGGAGGAAACCCACACAGACATGGGGAGAGTGTGCAAACTCCACACAGACAGATGCCTGAGGTGGGAATTGAACCTGGGTCCCTGGTGCTGTGAGGCAGCAGTGCTAACCACTGAGCCACTGTGCTGCCCCACTGTCTAAGTTAAGTGAGGAAATAGGCTACCTCAATGTAAGGATGTTTGTTTCAAAGCCCCAGACCAGAAAGAAGTGTTTGGTTAGAACCTTGAAAAGGTTATTCTAAGCTAGGAAAGATACTTTCCTTATTCTTTCCTTAGAAATTAGACACTTATTTTAGACAGTGAATGTTGACAAACTGCACAAAATGTACGACATGTTTTACCAAACGTCTTGTAATTCGATACAACAATAACAGTGAAGCCTTGGTCATTCACCTGGTGACATATGACCACTTGATCTTATTACTGGACAAGTCAGATCCCAGACTGAAATCTGATCTGATCACTTTTCTAATTTAATGAGATGGTCTTTCACTAATAAACAAATAATCAGTGCTGCAGATTTGATTTTAACAGTAAAATGGAAGTTTATTATGTATAAGAAAAATAAAATAGTAAATAAACAAGCTATTTACATATACCAGAATTTGAAAGATTCTGAAACACAATAAAATTACATTCCAGCCTTTCATTGTCCACAAATACCACAGAAAATTCTTTTCTCTCCTATCTTTGTAGGTTTAACTTTAACTGTTGCTTTTGATTCCTGGCCTTGAGAATTTGACAGCATCTTTGTTGAGTTTTCTCACAACTGAACTTAGACTTTCCTAGCTTAGAATAACCTTTTCAAGGTTCTAACCAAACACTTCTTTCTGGTCTGGGGCTTTGAAACAAACATCCTTACATTGAGGTAGCCTATTTCCTCACCTATCTAAACTAATTCCTCTCCCTTGGAGAAACTGTTTCATACATCCAACTTGAACCAGGACTTCTGCAAACTGAAAACAAAATTCCAAGGTTTGAATTTTTCTCCTGAGCGCAAAATAAACTCTTGACTCTTAACTGAAAGCAGGCCAATATTTCATATTTAGTAAAAACCGAAAGAACTGCGGGTGTTGTAAATCAGAAACATAAACGGAAGTTACTGGAAAAGCTCAGCAAGTCTGGCAGCGTCTGGGAAGAGAAATCAGAGTTAACGTGTCAGGCTCAGTGACCCTTCCTCAGAACCAGGGAATTTGGGGGTTCTGAAGAAGAGTTCTCGGAACTGAAATGTTAACTCTGATTTCTCTTCACTCTTCAATGATTCCTCTGTCTGCTTGTAAAACACTTCCACTGTGGACAAATTCCCATTATCATTCCAGGAAGTGTCTTTCTCATGCTGGTTTAAAAAAATGGCTCTTTAAATACTGACAAGTTAATTATTAAACCTCTCCCCCACCTTCAAACACACATGCCACTAGTTCAAAATCCAAACTCTAAAATAAATGCTTATCACACATCGTGGATCATATTATTTGTAAGAATAAACCATAGTCAGGCTTTTGCTAGTTATCATTTGATTTAGTAGTTAATAATTAATTCAACAAATTTGAATAACAATTAGAGACAATACATGGTGCAATGTATTGGAATCATGTATGATCCAAACTGCCTAGCTCTCTTTCTGTGTAATATATATATTATTATATATATACACAAGAATCAGGAAAGAAAAGGCCCAGTTTCGTAAATGCTTAGAAGAATTAGTGCACTGGACACTCAATGTGTTAAACAGATAGCCTTGTGATAAGAGTCAAACTTTCAATTGTTCAATCGGCCATTCTATAGGAATTTTTTTTTTAAAAAAGCTAAATTAAGAAATAGTGATTAAGTGAAACCAACTTTTGGCATTAAGAGCCTGACCCATTGCATGTGTAAACGTTACATTTGATATTGCACAATTGTGTCCAGACTGGGAACTTTAGAATATTGTAATTCCAACTTTGGTGGAGAATTGATCAGTCGAAGTACTATCCAAATAAGGATGTGACCTATATGTTGCACATCGGAGTGTTGTACAGAATTGCAAACATGACCTGATATTGTGTAGTAATTTACACATCGTTTGGTACTGTACATTCAAGATTATGTGGATTATGAAAATCTACACCCCAGAGTACTTAAGGAAGTAGCCGTAAAGTAGAGGATGCATTGGTGGTCATCTTCCAGGATTCTATAGACTTTGGAACAGACCCTGCAGATTGGAGAGCGGCTAATGTCAATCCAATATTCAAAAAGGGAGGTAGAAAGAAAATGGCATTATAGACCGATGAGCCTAACATCGGTAGTGGGGAAAATTCTCGAATCCATTGTCAAGGATTTTAAAGCAGAGCATTTAGAAAGCAGTGGCAGGATCAGACAGAGTCAGCATGGATTTATGAAGGGGAAATCATGCTTGATAAGTTTGTTGGAATTCTATGAAGATGTAGCTAGTAGAGTTGACAAGGCTAAGCCAGTCAACGTAGTATATTTGCATTTTCAGAAAGCTTTTGACAACGTCCCACATAAAAGACTAATGTGCAAGATTAAAGTGCATATGACTGGGGGAAGTGTACTGAGATGGATAGGAAACTGGTTGGCAGAGAGGAAACAAAGAGTAGAAATTAATGGGTCATTTTCAAATTGGCAGGCAGTAACTAGTGGGGTGCCACAGGGATCGGTGCTGGGACTCCAGCTATTCACAATATATATTAATGATTTGGATGAGGGAACAAAATGTAACATCTCCAAGT
The DNA here is from genome assembly GCA_024137785.1 of Ginglymostoma cirratum. Taxonomy (NCBI): domain Eukaryota; kingdom Metazoa; phylum Chordata; class Chondrichthyes; order Orectolobiformes; family Ginglymostomatidae; genus Ginglymostoma; species Ginglymostoma cirratum. Next base: position 13,875,263 of record JAHRHZ010000288.1, on the reverse strand, counting down.
TTTCAGATGATACCAAGTTGGGTGGGAGGGTGAACTGTGATGAGGATGCAGAGATCCTTCAACATGACCTCAACAGGTTGGGTGAGTGAGCAACTCAATGGCAGATTCAGTATAATGTGGATAAAGTTATTCACTTTAGAAGCAAAAACAAGAAGGCAGATTACTACCTGAATGGCTGTAAATTGGGAGAAGGGAGTGTACAGAGGGATCTGGGTGTCCTTGTGCACCAGTCACTGAAGGTAAGCATGCAGGTGCAGCAGGTGGTAAAGAAGGCAAATGGTATGTTCGCCTTCATTGCGAGAGGTTTCGAGTACAGAAGCGGGGATGTGTTGTTGCAGTTATACAGGGCCTTGGTGAGACCACACCTGGAATATTGTGTGCAGTTTTGGACCCCTTTTCTGAGGAAGGATGCTCTTGCTTTCGCGGGAGTGCAGCAAAGGTTTACCAGGCTGATTCCAGGAATGATAGGACTGACATATGAAGAGAGATTGACTAGGTTGGGATTGTTTTCACTAGAGTTCAGACGAATGAGGGGTACGTCATAGAGACTTATAAAATTCTAACAGGGCTGGACAGGTTAGATGCAGGGAAGGTGTTCCCGATGGTGGGTGTGTCCAGAGACAGGGGTCACAGTATGAGGATTCGGGGTAGACCATTTAGGATGGAGATGAAGAGACATTCTTCACCCAAAGAGTGGTGAGCCTGTGGAATTCATTACCACAGGAAGCAGTTGATGCCAAAACATTGAATGTATTGAAAAGGTGACTAGATATAGTACTTGGGCTGAATGGGGTCAAAGGTTATGGGGAGAAAGCAGGATGATCAGCCATGATTGTGAAGAATGACGCAGCAGGCTCAAAGGGCCAAATGGCCTCCTCCTGCTCCTACCTTCTATGTTTCTATGTAGCTTGAGATAATTCAATGTTATTACTTGGATAATTAAGTTGCAAAATACAATTTGAAAGAGTCAGGACTCCGTAGCTATAACATTAACACACTGCCAACATTGCCTGGACACAACTGAATCATTTCATATTATAAATATTTCTTGATTAATTTCAGTTTTTAAAGTATTCTTCTCAATCACTCCCATTTTGAGGTCATGTTAGGGATACAAACTGCACAATGAGGATCACTGGAAGCATAAGACTGGGATCCGTAGGCAGTGTACAGGAGAGTATTCAGTGTGAACCAGTATCTGGGAAGAAGCCACATGCAATGGTTAATATAATGAGTATCTCAGTTTGGTAGTTTCTCCCTGTTCCCACAAATTCCCAAAGTTTCCAAGACTCTGGATGCCATGAGGAAATTTAGACAACTGAAAATTTCTCGATAGAAATTATCCCGTTGGGCAGACGCAGCATGGGTTCATGAAGGGCAGGTCATGCTTAACAAATCTTTTGGAATTCTGCGAAGACATTACGAGCAAGGTGGACAATGGGGACCCAGTGGATGTGGTGTACCTGGATTTCCAAAAGGCCTTCGACAAGGTGCCGCACAAGAGGCTGCTGCATAAGATAAGGATACATGGTGTTAGGGGTAAAGTATTAGCATGGATAGAGGACTGGTTGACTAACAGGAAGCAAAGATTGGGGATAAACGAGTGCTATTCTAGCTGGCAATCGGTAACTAACGGTGTGCCTCAGGGATCAGTGATGGGACCGCAATTATTTACAATTTATATTGATGATTTGGAGTTGGGAACCACGTGTAGGGTGTCAAAGTTTGCAGATGACACGAAGATGAGTGGCAGAGCAAAGTGTGCAGAGGACTGTGAAACTTTGCAGAGGAACATAGATACATTGAGTGAGTGGGCAAAGGTCTGGCAGATGGAATACAATGTAAATAAATGTGAAGTCATACATTTTGGTAGGAGTAATAGTAAAAAGGATGATTACTTGAATGGTAAAAAGTTGCAGCATGCTGCTATGCAGAGGGACCTGGGTGTCCTTGTGCATGAATCACAGAAGGTTGGTCTGCAGGTACAACAAGTAATTAGGAAGGCAAATAGAATTTTGTCCTTCATTGCTAAAGGGATTCAGTTTAAAAGCAGAGAGGTTATGTTGCAGCTGTACAAGGTGCTGGTGAGGCCACACCTGGAGTACTGTGTGCAGTTCTGGTCTCCTTACTTGAGAAAGGATGTACTGGCACTGGAGGGGGTGCAGAGGAGGTTCACTAGGTTGATTCCGGAGTTGAGGGGGTTGGCTTATGAGGAGAGACTGAGTAGATTGGGATTATATTCATTGGAATTCAGAAGATTGAGGGGGGATCTTATAGAAACATATAAAATTATGAAGGGAATAGATAAGATAGAAGTAGAGAGGATGTTCCCACTGGCAGGTGAAGCTAGGACAAGAGGGCATAGCCTCAAGATTAGAGGGAGCAGATTTAGGACTGAATTGAGAAGGAACTTCTTCACCCAGAGGGTTGTTAATCTATGGAATTCCTTGCCCAGTGAAGTAGTTGATGCTACTTCAGTAAATGTTTTTAAAGGTAAGGTAAATATTTTTTGAACAATAAAGGAATTAAGGGATACGGTGAGAGCGCGGATAAGTGGATCTGAGTCCACAAAAAGATCAGCCATGATCTTACTGAATGGTGGAGCAAGCTCGAAGGGCCAGACGGCCTATTCCTGCTCCTAGTTCTTATAGTCTTATGTTCTTATGTAAGGTGGAAGGCTGGATTCCCAGTGAGTTGCTAGGGTGGGTGAGGGAATTAAATCTGGATTCTTGTCCTATTCCCGCCTCTTCACAATTCACACAGTAGATTCATGATGCAGCTGCCCACAAATGGGTGAATGTCAATGAGAAAAATATTGAATGGAATGTACTTCTGTCATTCATGTTCCAAATAAAATTAGGTGACAAGGATGCTGGAGAGGCCCTGATTGCTATGACACTCACAATTCAGAAGTGTTTTTTTTTAATGGGACAGCAGTTGGATGCACAAGAATCAATCATGCTGTGAAAATCGTTAGAAATCAACAAGGCAAGAGGCATAAAAATGTTAAAAATTTCTTCTAGAGGCTGAAGAGCTACTTGTCCGATCAAGCAGGTAATTGCATTCATCAACGTCTGATCCTGTGAATTCTGATAAAGTCAGATAGCTGACCGTGGGCTTATATAGTTCCAAGGCTTCCTGAGGATATGTGTAGTTTAAAAATCTAACTGGTGGCACAGCTCCCTCAGTAATATCAATGTGTATCTGTCATTCTCTCCTGGATATGCTGCAATTTCCTTTAATGAAACATTGCAAAGACTGAAGCTCATAGATTCAGAAAATATTGTAAACTCATTTTCTTAGCCACGAATTCCATTAACCACAAAATCTATGTCTGATGCTGAAGCAGACAGTTGGAGTTTCTGATGCCTGACCCTGTCTATTCCAATGACTAAGTATTTCTACCAATACAATGTCTATTTCTGCCCTGCCTCAACCAACTTGCTATTCAAGCCTTCATCACTGCTTTTGTTACCTCCTTGACCATTCTAGTTCTATCGTGGCATGCTTCTATGAATTTAAGCTAACTTCAAAACTCTGCAACCTCTATCCTAACTTGTTGCAAATCCCAGTCACTCACCACTGCTATGTTCACTGACCTGTCCTACTTCACATTCTCCATGTTAAAATTCTTATTGCTGTGTTCAAATTTCTTAATGTCCTCTTAATCTCTGTCACCTCCTCCAGCCTGAAAACAGTGGCCTGCATTTATACATATCAGAACATCCCAGGCACTTCAGAGTAGCATTATCAAAACTTAATTCAGACAAATCACATGAAGGTGATATTAGGGCAGCATTTCCTTCCTGCTTTGTACTGGATCCACACGCACAAAATTGATGATGCTAACACTTAATTTACAAGCACTCAGTGAGTTTCATGCTCCATGTAGAATCAAAGCTTCTGGTTTTAAGGAATATTGTAGAAGGAGGTAAGGTAGGTAGCAAGGCAGAACATTTCGGAAGAAGCCTCCAGTGCTTAGGCACAGCTATCAATGGTGGAGCAATTAAAATCAGATGCTCTAGAACTTGGTCTTCTTCCAACTCCATTCATGTATCCACATATCAAGATTTATCTTGCCATTGAGGGAGGTGGCTTTATCTTCTGAGGACCTAAGCACTGAAGTTTCTTCGTTAATTTCCCTTTAAGACCCTCCTTAAAATTTATCTCTTACCAACCTTTGGTAAGCTGTCCCAACATCAGGTTATGTTTTAATGTGCCTTGATGTTTTAAAAAAAACACAAGAATATAAGAAATGACAGCAAGAGAAGACCATACAGTCTGTTGAGCCAGCTCTGCCATTCAATATGAACATGACTAACTCTGGGCTTCAACTCACTTCCTGATTCTCAAATGTATGAATGTGTTCTTGTTTCTGTACCACACCATTAAACTCCATTCATTATCTGTAATATTTCTCATTATAAAGTTCTTCCATAACAGAATCACATCAACTTGCATTCTATCTTTAATGTTAAATATAAAAACCCCTCAGTAACAGAATGTTTATTACTTCAATGGAAAGAAAAAAAAGTCATACAATTAAGAGTTTTAAAACTTGTGACAGAAATTGTGTGATTCTCATTCCTAAACTTTGTTAATCTCAGAATAGGAAGTAATGGGATAGGACAAAAGCAAAATCTGTTTATTTCTAATGTAGCCTTCATTCTACAGGGAAAAGATACAGTTTTGTTCTTAGCAGCTGTTAAAATTTTAATATTTTCATGCAGTGACGTTGATGACAAATTTGTTGAATTGCACTTTTAGTCATTCTGTTGGGATTGATATGAAAGAAAGGTGTGTGTGGTTATCTAAACTTTGAACAAATCAATATTTTACCACAGATAAATATTGTCAGTGGGCTACATTTTTGTCTTTTCATGCCTCTTTAATACAGCAAATAATATTTCTAAAAATATTATTCTTCCTTTTAACCAACGGTGGCAGCAACTGTTGCCATATCTACAAATTCAAATTAATCAACACCAATGATAGTGCAGCTTCAAATGTCATTTTACACAGCAACATAGCATTTTCTTCAGCCTATCGGTGATTTTAACTACTACAATTTGATTTCATTGTAAAAGAAACATCCTGTAAACATCTTGTCTTAATGAGAGGCAGATCTTTTACACAGAGGGTGGTTTGCGTGTGGAATAAGCTTCTTGATGAAGTAGTGGATGCGGGAACAGTTACAATGTTTAAATGACATTTGAATGGATAGATGAATAGGAAAGGTTGGAGGGATTATTGGCCAGGAGCTGGTAGGTGGGGTCAGTTTAGTTTGAGATTACGTTCGGCATGGACTGGTTGGACCGAAGGATCTGTTTCTGTGCTGTATGATTCTATGATTCCATAACTAATACACATGGATATGCAGGCAAGATTTAAAATGAAACACTGTAATTATTTCAAAATGAAGTGAGGCATTGAAAGAATGACCTGTGTATATTTATGTTGATTACAGCATGGTTATTTGGATTGTTACAACACCAGAATAAAATGGTTATTGAATAGAGAATACAACGCAATATCTGATGAGAACTACACATTTAACCCACAATCACTCTGCTCCTTGTTTAACAAAGCACCATTTTCCAAACTTCACAGTTAATTTGGTGAGCAAAGGGGAGAGGAAAACCTGTGCATTGGGAATTGAGTTTCAAACAACAGATTCAGATTAAGGTTGTGACTCGTTGTTTTTGTCAATTAAGACAAATGAGCAGTCTGTATCTCTAAAAACTATCTATTCTTTCATCATGTGCTGTGAAAAATCATTCCTGCACTTCGACGTTACGATCAGTTTTGAAATTAGATCTATAAAACAGAAACCCACTGATCATGATGAATGTAATTGTGCATACATGTGGTTTGTAGCTTTCAAAGGAAAGTGATTATAACTGAATTAGTACTAACGCTAAATTTCACCAGCATATTCTACTCTATGTTTATAAAACAGTGCAGACAATCTAATGGATGTTTTCATTTATCAAACTTCAGGATTCACATGTAATGCTGCCTGAGAAGCTGGACCTTGAGTTCATGCAGGTTTTTGGTCCTTCATCTCTCTCCTTTCTTCAATTTCAATTTTCTTGCAGTGCTTTAGAAAGTTCTCTACCACTAGTGACATTATTTAAACGCAAACTATTGTATCTGGAGATAGTATGAACTGCCGATGCTGGAGAATCTGAGATAACAAGGTATAGAGCTGGAGGAACGCAGCAGGCCAAGCAACATCAGAGGAGCAGGAAGGCTGATGTTTCGGGTATGTACCCTTCTTCAGAAAAAATTTTCTGAAGAAGGGTCCAAACCCGAAACGGCAGCTTTCCTGCTCCTCTGATGTTGCTTGGCCTGCTGTGTTCATCCAGCTCTACACCTTGGTATCTCTAATGTATCTGGATCCTTGTTTATTGAAAAGGGTCAAGATAACACGCTACATTTCCTGACATGCTAATTAGGTCATTCTTTCTCTTCAAGTTTTGTATTGTTTGCTATAAAAACAGGGAAGGAAACAGCCCCTTCTTTAAATTGCACATGTTGGAACACATACCACTTGTACATTATAATCTTGTGGTTTTTCAGTTAACAGGTGAAATTTCTTGCCAGTGCTACCTGTAAATTCAGCATTTGCATTCTGTGTGAAATTCCATCTTTATTTCAATATAATGTTCAATACCTAATACACAGTGAACTTTCCATACTTGTACTGTTCAAATGATTTCCAGAATACAAGTATAGGCAGTTCCTGTCAAATTAGACTTTTATCTTAAAAGGGGCTTTATGCTGAATGATATTCAGGTGAAATACTGATGCTTCGCAAAGGTCGAGGAACACAGATGAGCTGTCACATAATGCCAACAGAGTGGGTACAGTTCCCATTCTGGATGAAGTAGACTTGGGATCACCCCCTGTCCCAGGGATTGAAAGAAAATAGCAAAACCACAGCTGACAGGAGCTGCTGTGGAAGTCATTCAGGGGGAAACACCAGCAGAAAATGAACCATGGCACGGCCCTCGGGCACAGCACAAATAAATGGTTATGAATGATTCTGTTTTTTACTGATTACGGCAGCAGCATTTTGAAGTACTGAAGTTTTGAAATAAAGAAAGCTCATTAGTGCAATTTGCTCCACCAATTAATCTCAAAATTAATACCAATACTCCTAATTTCCATAATTCTATTTATTAACTGCACAAATATTGCACTGAACACACAGTTAGCTTTTTGGTAACTGTTTCTCATTGATTTTCATGGCATTATGATATTGAATTTCTGTAACTATTCACAAATTCAGCATTTGCATTCTACAGGACACCAAATGCTTAGAACAAGTAACGGGAAATAAATATCCTTATAGAATTTATACGGAAGTCTTTCTAAAATTGCCACTTCCATTCCCAGACTTGCTAACATATGATACCTAGAAATGCCACAAGAATCTATTCAACAGATAACATTCCATAACTTATAAAATCTGCTGTTTTAATAGTGGTCCTAGGCAAAGATTCACTGTCACTGGGTCAAAATCCTGGAATTCCCTCCCTAAGGGCAGCAGATCAAGAAGGCAGCTCACCACCACCTTCTCAAGGGCAACTAGGGATGGGCAATAAATGCTGGTCAGTCAGCAACATCCACATCCCATGAATGAATTTTAAAAAATGCTTTGATCTTATTTGTCACAGTGGAATTGTGAAATTCAGATTGTTTTCCAAAAGCAAAACATTCAAATTTACTATTTTTGTTGTAAAGTATTCACCAAAATTTTTTTTCTAACTGCATTTATTCTGAAATCTAAAAACAGTTCAGATTTTGTCAAACAAAATGTAAGTTGCTGTTGTTGGGCTTTTTGGATAAAGTCCACATTATTTGTGGTATACATCTTTTTATAGAGCATTTATCAACTAAACTCAAAATTTATTAGCAAGTTAAGGTGATAAATTATCTTAATAATAAAATACACTGCTTTGGTTATTGCCAATTTAAAGACACACGAAGTGTGGAAATGATTGTAAAGGTGATGTGCTCCAACGTAAAGGTGTTCAGAAATGTTCCCCTCTTTATAACCAAGGGTTATTTTACAAGGGAAAGCCTCTTCACCCACCCAACTGAACAGTTAAACCAGGTCTTCCTGTACTATGGAGCTAGAAACTGTTAATCTTTTCATTACAACTGAAGAATCCAGGATAAAATGCAATATTTTTGATTTGGGTTATATTTAGTGTTCATTGTTTTTAATTCTTCTATTTGGCTGTCTTTAGCCCATAATAATGGTCCCTCAATGTCTCAAGTAAGTATTAACAAATAATGGCTTCAAATAAAATTTTTGTGCAAGATAACTGGGCAACATTCACTACATCCAATTCCCAAAATGATGTGACATTTAACATAGACACATAAACACAACAGAAATGTCACCCATTCTGGCAAATTTGAGTTTATGGAACAGCAGAGAATTTTTCAGTTCTTTTACAGAAAACCTTTGGTAAATTCAGTGTGCCAGTGCATTCTTGTTTTTAGCATTTGTTTCCTAGAATAAGTCATCAGAAACTTTCAATATAATTTGAAAGGTAAGTAAGGTGGTGTGAGTCATTTGATACATGTACTGACTAGCCTTAAATATTAAAGTGACCATATCAACAATACAATTCCCTGATTTCTATGCTGCCCAGCCCATGATTTTCCGCTGACTTGTTTCATTAGCAGGGAGAAGTGAAGAGCAGGGATCTAGTCCTATTTACAACCACATCACCAGACCTTATTCCACTATTTAGCTGGAGAGATTGTATCATGAGACATGTATAACATCTATAACTCCTTGACAAATACCCTGGCAACACAATGGATACCCCTCAGTTTTTATTTTTGGCATAATAAGTACAAAATAAATTAAATCTATACTTCCACAGAATCCCCACAGTGTGGAAACAGGTCATTTGACCCAATGGGTCCACACTAACTCTCCAAACAGCAACCCACCCTTTCTCCGCTTTTCCCATGGCTAACCCAACTACATCCCTGAACACTCTGGGCAATTTAGCATGGTCAATCAACCTAGCCCGCACATCTTTGGACTGTGGGAGGAAACCAGAGCACCTGGCAGAAACCCAAGCAAACACAGGGAGAATGTGCAAACTCCACACAGACAGTTGCAATCAAACCCAGGTCCCTGGCGCTGACAGGCAGCAGTGCTAACCACTGAGCCACCATGCCACCCACTCCAGCAACACTGCCTTCAATGAAGTAGGGTAAGGAAAAAAGCCAATAAATTAATTTCATCATCTTCCACTAAGTTTGTTGTCGTAGTGTGCATGGAATGTACTTTTTTCCCAGATCTATTGCTATTTACACAGTCATATAGTGACAGGAACATTTCACAGTTTGAGAGAGGGAGTTGCGACAGTAAATAGCATGTGGGGTTAAATCTGATGAGATTGCCTTTGTGTCCAGAAACCAGTTCTGACATGTTGGCATCTGACTTTAACTCTGGTATATTTTCATGTTGGTGTACAACCCAGCCACGGAGAACTAGGTCCCTACTTGTAGGCAACAGGTTAGCTCAGTTGGCTCGACATCTGTTAGTTCCAGCACTGACTGAGACCTATGAAGGTCTCTCCTTCTCAGCCTCTCCCCTAACCTGAGATGTGCTGAATATCAGGCTAAACCACCAGCATTCATCTCTCCGTAATGAGGGAGTAGCCCTATGGTCTGGTAAGACTATGGCAGCTGCTTCTAATTCTTAACTTTTACTGCTTGCAATATTTAAACAAAACAATTTAAGTGAGATTTTCGCCAGCAATAAAATTTAACAAGACATGCACAGATTCCCCAGGCTCACCATTAAAATGAAGGTATGAAGAATGCACAGTAACTCAAACGGCTCAGTAAAGGGCAGCCAGACAGCCATCAATAAATATTCGACGCTCACAAACATAAACAGAAATTGCTGCAGAAACTCAGTAGGTCTGGCAGCATCTGTGGAGAGAGAAACACGGGGACCCTTCTTCAGAACTGATAGCAGCTAGAGAAAAAGTGGCATATATCCAGAAGATAGGGGGTGGAGGGAAAGGAGTGAGTGGAGAAAGAGCCCAGAGTGAGAGAACAAAGTTGGGCAGATAAAGGGATGGATAATGGTGAGCCGGGGAGGAGAAAAGCTGATAATAGGGATCATGAGTGGGTGAAAATGGGTTGACTGTGATGAAAGCAGCTTCTGTAGGACAGGACCAGGGTGTGGGGGGTGGGGAAAGTACATAGAGGGGGATGTTCAGATTCTAAAATTATTGAAGCTCATGAAGGATCACTGGAAATCAATCAATAACTCAGGTTCTCTCACCACAGATGCTGCCAGACAAGCTGAGCTTTTGACTTTGTTTCAGATCTCCAGCACCCGCAGCCCTTTGTGTTATTTCAATGTTCGCAGCTGCTTTTGTGCCTGGTACTGGGAAAGGATTTGTTGAGAGTCCTTGCATTGACAGGCTTATCTGTGGGCAATTTGGAGGTTTCTGAATTTTTGGAGGATCAGGATGGATCAGGACGGGGCTGGGGGATAAGCTGCAGGGGTTCAGCAAAGTGGGGAACTATTGTAGGACAGTGGCAGTGAGAGGCAATACCCTCAGAACCAGGTGCAGAGCAAGAGTTCAGTTTCCTTGACCTCTCAAAAGGGCAAATGTTTATCAGAGGCTGCGACTCCAGTGGCAGATGTAGTCATGTGTAAACGTGCAGTCCGCTCGAAAAAGAGCTGTTTTCTGGAACCAGTGGCCATTATCACCAGTAAACATTTCTCTGCCTCCTGATCCCATCCAAATACTGCCAAAAACAGAGCAGGGTCTCCCAAATCACTGCTCACAAATATAAAGGCAAGTGACAAATGAATTGTTTGTCAGGGCTCATATTCATACCAAGGGCATGATGGCCTAATGTTATTACTATCTAATAATCCAGAAACGCAATAAATGTTCTGGGGACCTGGTTTCAAATCTTGCCAAGTGGAATTTCAAGTCATTTAAAAATCTAATGATGACCACAAAACTGTTGTCAATTGACAGGGGAAAACCCCAGCTGGTTCAGTAAAGGTAACTGCTGTCTCCACCTGGCCCAGACCCAAAGCAGTGTCAGTGACACTGAGGGATAGGCAATGAACATGGACATAGCCAAAAACACCCTCATCCCATGAATGAATTAAAAAAACTTATATGAGGACTCAGCGGTCTAGCAATTCCACTTCTGCTGCTGGACAGGTAAAGAGGGTTGCAACTTAGCATTATGAGGAAGATCAATTTTTACTGTCCTGAAATCAAGACAATGTGACTGAATGTCTTTCTGATGGGTGGGTTACTGATCTTTCATTCTGTAACCAGGCAGCTGAGAAGTGTAAAAGTAATATGGTAATGAGTAGGGGATGTCAATTTCCCCAAAATTAACTGGGGTAGTCATAGTATGAAAAGTTTAGAGGGTGCGGAATTCTTAAAATGCATCCAAGAGAGCTTTTCAGGCCAACACATAGAAGGCCCTACAAGAGAGGCAGCAGTCCTGGAGTTAATTGTAGATAACAAAACTGGGCAAGTGGGTGAAGTATCAGTGAGGGAGCATTTTGCCAACAGCAATCATAACTCTGTTAGATTGAAAATTGTAACGGAAAAGGACAAGGATGGGCCTGAAATCAAAGTTCTCAACTGGGGAAGATCGACTTTAATAAGATCAGATACAATTTGGCCAGAGTGGACTGGGAGCAGATACTTTCAGGTAAATCTGTCTCAGAACAGTGGAATGCATTCAAGAAGGGAATTGGGAGAGTACAGGACAAACAAGTCCTGTGAACCCTCAAAATCAAGGAATAAACAGGACTGGATAAAGTCAAAAAGGGAGGCTGAGGGCTCAAAACAGCAAAAGTCCTAGAGGAGTATAGTATGTGTGAGAGGGAACTTAAAAGGAAATTAGGAAAGTAAAGGGAGGCAGGAAAGGATAAGGGCTGGTAAAATAAAGGGAACTCCTAAGTACATTGGGGATAAAAGGACACTAGGGATCAAGAGTAAGGCCCATTAAGGACCACAGTGGTAATTTGTCTATGGAGCCAGAGAGTGTAGGGAGGGTTCTAAATAAATACTCTGTGTTGGGGTTCACTAGTGAAAGAGATGATGTGGATATAGAAATTAGGGAGCAGGTCTGTGATACAATTAAAGAAATTAGCACAGACAGAGAGAAGGTTCAGAGTGGTCTGACAGGTTTAAAATCTCCAAGGCTGGATGAAATGTACCCCAGGCCAGAAGCATTGGCAATAATTTTTAACTCCTCTCTGACCTAGGAAAGGTGCCAGAGGACTAGACGGCAGTCACTGTTATTCAAGAGGGGAGCAAGAAATAAACCAGGAAACTACAGGCCAGTCAGTCCAACCCCAGTGGTGGGGAAACTATTGGAGCAATTCTGAGGGACAGAATTAATCTGCATTTGGAAAGGCAGGGATTAATCAAGAACAGTCAGCATGGTTTTGTGAAGAGGAGGTCATGTCTGACCAACTTAAGTTTTCAAAGAGGTGCCAAGGTGTGTAGATAAGGGAAATGTTTTTGATGTAGCCTACTTGGACTTCAGCAAGGCTTTTAATAAGGTCCTTATAGTGAAGGTAAGAGCCCACGGGATCCAAGGGAGTGTCACAGATTGGATCCACAATTTGTTGAATGGCAGGAAGCAGAGGGTGATGGTTGAGGGGCGTTTTTCTGACTGGGGGTCTATGTCTAGTGGGGTCAGTGTTGGGGCTCATGCTGCTCATGGTCTACGTAAGTAATTTAGACTTGAATGTAGGACGGTTGATCAGTTAAATTCACAGATGATAGGAGAAATGGTGGTGTTTTAAATAGTGAGCAAGATAGCCTTAGATTACAGGAGGATAGAAACAGACTGGTCTGATGGGGCTGATCAGGGCAAATGGAATTCAGTCCAGATAAACACTTGGGTAGGACAAACAAGGCAAGGGAATACATGATGAATGTAAGGACCTTGGGAAGCACTGAGGATCAGAGAGACCTCAGTGTTTATGTGCACCGGTCCCTTAAGGTAGTAGCGCAGCTGGATAAAGTGGTTAAGAAGGCATATGGGATATTTCCTTTATTAGTTGAGGCATAGAGTCTAAGAGCAGGGAGGTGATGCTGGTACAGTGTAAAATGTTAGTTAGGCCACAGTTAGAGTATTGTGAGCAGTTCTCAAATCCACATTATATGTGTTTGCACTGGAGAGGGTGCAGACAGAAATTTACCAGGACGTTGCCTGGGCTGGAGAGCTTCAGTTATGAAGAGAGATTGGACAGACTGGTGTTGTTTTCCTTAAAACAGAGGAGACTAAGAGGGGACATGAGGTTGGGGCAGAGTTTTACACGGGACGTGAGGAAAACCTTTTTCTTCCACAAGGTGGTGGGAGTCTGGAACACATTGCCTGTAAGGGTGGGAGAGACACAAACTCAGAACATTTAGGAAGTATTTAGGTGACCACTTGCAATGCCAAGGCAGACAGGGCTATGGGCCAAGTGCTGGGAAATAGGATTCAAATAGGTGGTGGTTTTTGATATGAAGCATACAATAGACCAAAGGGTCTTTTTCAGTGCTGTAGATCTCTCTGACTGTAAGTCCCAATTTCTCCATGTTTTATGGTAAAGTACAGCAAAACAGCTTTATATTTACATTGCTGCCAACTGGGAAATCCCAGCACTCCCTTTTCAATAGTATTCCATGCTCTCTTGGTCAATGGGAGCATAAATGACTGGTGGTTCACAAGCAGGTACAGTATATTTGATGAGGGTACATATCAGGGAGTAGCATCAAATCCATATCAGAATCAGGATGGGTGGCAGAGCTGGATGGATAACTGGGATGTAAAGAGCTGTACAATAGGGGCACCTATAAACAAAGTGAATGTGAGGCTCCATCTAATGGAGTAGGCTTGACAAAGCAAAGTTGGGGTTGGGGAAGACAATGTGTACATCTGGATGTTGATGAGTATGCATTTGAACTCACCTTTGCTGAGCTGATTAAGTCAATGAAACACTCTGTGTTGAAACGTGGCATAATGAGACTACTGCTGATCTCTTGGGCATCTCCAGACACCCTTTCTCCAACTCAGTAGTGCGTTTCTTCCTCCTGTTGCTGAGGAAGAGTGTTACAGTCCTCTTTACTCTTACTCTGTACAGAAACCAGTCTGTGGCACACCCACTGGCTCACTGTATCAAACCGAAAAGTGATGTCACAGTGAGATTGCACTGTTGAAATGTCACAATCCAATACGCTGAAACCCCTTCCAGGTTTCAGATGCTTTTGCACGACCCCTGCTTGGAACATGTCTGAGTTATTGACATGGAGTTTGCTAGTTACAATAACATAGTTCTTTTTTACAGACCACTTTAAAATGCTCTGACTACGAACGAGTGGTTTATCATCCTCTTAATTTTACAACTTCTTTCTAAGACCAGGTGACAAAAATATTTCAGCTTTTAAAAAATAATTTTACAGATCCATAAGTTAAATTGCACCGACAATTTCAATTAAGTTGCTGTACATTTCATATAAAATCGAACCTCCTTACATTGAACTTTTGAATATATTGATTATTGTAAGCATGCTCATACCAGTGTACATTTTACATTCTCCTGATATACTTTTTCTAAACGGTTGAAATTGAAAATCTGCTTAGAGAGAGAAATTAAGTGAGCACCATAAGCCATTGGGCCTGCATTGTTGTCTTCCTTTAATTGAAAAGTCTTACCATACGCTTTCCTTGTAGAGTTTCAATGCAGGTAAAATGATTTATTGTTTCAGGCAAACCTGACACCTACTGACTCGTTGTCTTTGTAATTGCTCTACTTTCAGAGTTTCTGAAGGAGTATTTAATTTAAACTGGAGGCTTGGTTGCACAGTTGTCAGCCAGAAGCTGTATTTATCAGAAAAATAATGGCAGGTGCCCCGAGCCCCCTGGCACTCAATGAATGGTGTCGAGCGGAAATCCTCCAGACAACTCCCAGGTGATGCTAGAGTCTGACCTCCTCCTGTGGCACCAGCTCCTGTGTGCTGTAACAAGATTGTAAGGCACAATGTTCAGAACTGCAAGTTAAACCTATAACCCTCCTAGTTTGATTTTATAGTTTACAATACTAAACTTCCATGCCATGCACCACACTTTACGTAAGAACAAAAGGGATTAGCAGAAGTGGGTATAAATTGGATAGACCCCAAAATGGCAATGGGGTCATGATGCTAATTGATTACAGAAATATAGAAAAACAGACAATAGGGGAAGGAGTAGGCCATTTGGCCCTTCGATCCTGCACCACCATTCAATATGGTTATGGCTGCTCCTGTAATCTCAGTAACCCACTCCCACTCCCACCCTCTCTCCGTACCCCTTGATCCCTTTAGCAGCAAGGGCCAAGTCCAGCAAAGGCTAAGTCCAGCTTGATCATACCTAACAAACTGGCCCCAACAGCTTTCTGTGGGAGAGAATTCCACAGGTTCACAACTCTCTGAGTGAAGAAATTCTTCCTCATCTCGGTCCTAACGGCTTATCCCTTAGTCTTAGACAGTGAGCCCTAGTTCCGGACTTCCCCAACATCAGGAACATTCTTCTCGCATCTAGTCTGTGCAGTTGTAACAGGATTTTTTAAATGTTTCTATGAGACCCACCCGATTCTTCTAAATTCCAGTGTGTTCAAGCCCAGTCGATCCAGTCTTTCTTCATATGTCAGTCCTGCCACCCCGGGAATCAGTCTGGTGAACCTTCACTGAATTCCCTCAATAGCAAGAACGTCCTTCCTCAGACTAGAAGGCCAACGCTGCACACAATACTCAAGGGTGTGGCCTCACCAAGGCCCTGTATTACTGCAGCAAGATATCCTCACTCCGATACTCAAATCCTCTCACTATGAAGGCCATATACATTGATTATTTGCAGGAATAGGTTACCTCTATGGCACCTTATCATGTGAATGATATCTGACTCCTCACTGCACTAACCAGACAGTTTATTAGCTGAACAAAGTCACAGAGGTCCAACATGACAGGTATCAGATTCAGTTTATCTGTGTATTGTTCAAAGGGAAGGTGTACTGCAGCTGGAGCTGGTGTTACAAATTGTTAAATTCAATGTGGGAAAAAGCAAGGAATTGCACAAAGTTGGGGGGATTGGGAGCAAGAGTGAGGAATAGCAACATGGGGGCGCAAGTGAAGAGTAACACAATGGTGGGGGAAAGAGCGAGGGAGGGGGCGTTGGGGGTGAAAACAGTGATATGAAGGCCAGCATTCTATTCGCCTTCTTGACAATTTTCTGCACCCATTTGTGGCATTTGAAAGTGCTATGTACCTGAACCCCAATCTCATTGGACATTCACTGTTTTTAACTTTGTGCCTTAAAAGAAAATACACTAATTTATCTTTTCTCGATCTGAAATGGATAACCTCACACTTATACTAAAACCAATCTACCACACCTTTGCCCATTCACCTAAACTACCAATATCCTGTTGTAATTTTATGCCGTTACCAACAGTTCATAATGCTATTCAATTTTGTCTCATCGGCAAATTTAGATATTTGACTTTTTATGCCATTATCCAAGTCATTAATGAATATTGTGAATAATTGAAGCCCCAACGCAGATCCCAGCTGGACACCACTAGTCATGTCCTGTCACTTTGAGTCCTTACCCAATATTCCAGCTCTGTTTCCTGCTGCTCCACTAATTTCCTATCCATGTCTTTAATTTGCCCTCAATTCCATGGGCGTCAACCTCAATAACACTCTCTTATGTGTTGTTTTATCAAAAGCCTTCAGGAAGTCCATATAAACAACATCCACCAACTTACTTCAGTCCACCACCTTTGTCATCACTTTAAAGACAAAACTCTACCAGGTTTGAGATAACAAGGTGTAGAGCTGGATGAAAACAGCAGGCCAAGCAGCATCAGACGAGCAGGAAAGACCCTTCTAGGCCCGAAACGTCAGCCTTCCTGCTCCTCTGATGCTGCTTGGCCTGCTGTGTTCATCCACCCCTACACCTTGTTATCTCAGATTCTCCAGCATCTGCAGTTCCGACTAACTCTATGAGGTTTGTCAGGCATGGCCTACCCTTCATGATGGTATCTCAGAAAAGATTGGTTTATATGCTGTAGATGCACCTATCTTCCACTTAAAAACCAACTTTTTCCTAGCTACAATCAGTTCTAAGGAAGGGTCACTTGAACCAAAACTCTGATTTCTCTCCGTAGATGCTGCCAGGCCTGCTAAACTTTTCCAGCAGTTCTTGTTTGTGAACCTTGAAAAATTTTAGTTATGGCCTCAGTAATGTGCTCTCCTACCTCCTTAACACAGGTCCATCAGATCCCAGGCGTTTGTGACTTTTCAGTTCCATTAACTTTCCCATTATTGATTATTTATTTAAGCTAATGTTATTTAGACTCTGTTCCCACCCATCCCCCGCCTCCCTTTCCAGTCCCACCTCTTCCCTTCCATTCCACCTTCAAACCCTCTCTTCCAGCCACCAATCAGAGTCATCCCTCCCATCGACCAATCAGGTTGTACCTACTACCACTGTCCACCTATCACCACCACTCTGCCTCCACCTCTTCCCCCTCCCCGCCTTTATCTGCAGCTCCCCCTTCCCCCACATCCAGTCCTGTAAAAAGGCAATACCCGAAACATTGACTGCTCCTTTCCTCCAGATGCTGCCTGGCCTGCTGTGTTCTACCAGCCCCCTGTTTGTCTACCAAAGACCCCTCCCACCCTGGTTATATTCTCTTCCACCCTCTTCCGTCAGGCAGAAGATATAAAAGTTTGAATGCATGTATGAACAGATTCAATAACAGCTTCTTCCCCTCTTTTATCAAACTTTTGTACGGACCTCTCAAATGTTATTTCTGATCCCTCTCTCTGCACCTTCTCTGAGGCTGTAACACTGTATTCTGCACTCTGTTCTGCTACCCTGAGGCAGTTTGTATGATGTGATCTGCATGTAATGCATGCAAAACAACACTTTTTACTGTATCACAGTATACGTGACAATAAATCAAACTCAAACGCAGAACTCAAACTCAAATTTTTACAAGCCCATTCTTTTAATTTTATGCTGTCCCTTATCTCCTTAGAGGTCCATGGATTTTTTTTTGTGAGATGGAGCTTTTCCTTCTCATGGGTACCAATAGCTTCTAAAGAGCATTAAATATTTCTTTGAACACTCTGCACTGTTCCTCAGTTGTTTTTCCTATTAGTAGAGCCTCCCAGTTTACTGTGGACGCTCTCTGTCTTACTTAAATCCAAAATTCTAGTTTCCAAACTTTGCTTATCCCTTACATAAGCTACATGAAACTCAATCATGTTTTATCATTATTTGACAAATGCTCATGAACAACTCGGCCACTTAAAAGTTTTAGAAGAGACCAGACGGGCAACTTTTTATGTGGAATGAGCTGCCAGAGGAAGTGGTAGATACAGGTTCAGTTACAACATTTAGAAGACATTTGGACAGGTGCATGAATAGGAAAGGTTTAAAGTGAAATTGGCCAAATGCAGACAAATGGGACTAGTTTAGTTTGGGAAACCTGGTCAGCATGGACTAGTTGGACCAAAGGGTCTGTTTCTGTTTGACTCTATGACTCTGCAGCATTGTAATAGGAATGACAGATCATTATTTAACAAGACAGTTACATTTTACTTTATGGTCCATTGATAATTAATCATATTATATAGATCACCCAACACATGATAAACTTAAGCTAATTTTTTGGCTTTAGAATGATGTGTATGTGATTTTATTTTTTAAAATACACATTAAAATGCAGCTTACCATCAGAAATGAGTATCCAGTCCAAAGGCTGAGCCACCCTGAAGGGCAGGAGGGAATGGTCTGGTCCTGGCTGTGTATAGCCACGGCAGCTGAAGGAGCTTCACAGACAGAGCATCTGCTGATGTAAGGTTCAACCTCTCGTTCGACAAGTGGCATCATGGGGATAGGGGCAGTGGTAGACAGCCAATAGGATTTGTCATTTCTAGTAGCATAGTGACAAACTTCATCAATGCTGCAATATGCAAATGGCATTGTACTGAACATTGGCAGACAAGAGCCAGCTAGACCTGGGAGAACAGCAAGATTGCAGGAATAGTTAGCAGTAATGATCTGACATTGCATTCAGAAGTAACATAGTGAAATATCCTCAGGTCCTTGCCTTTTAGTCAAGCTGCTGTCAAAACGCAAATGCAGCCAGTTTTCCAATTGCACATCGAATACAACAATTATACTTTTGCACAGAGCCCCCCACTTTCCGTACAGTGGCAAACAGACTCCTTTTTATCATAAGCCATCAGGAAGCTTTCTTGCCAAGCGACAGCCACCTTACTCTAAAGGAGTAGCGATACCACAAAATTAAAGGAGTAGCTACTGGAGTTCAATCCATACTCTGTGCCTAGTTAAAGGGACAGTAGAAGGAGAACTCCACTGAATTGCAGTTCCCCAGTCTCAGAACAAGAAAAGGCGTTCAGGCTGAAATGCTCCTCTGGGGACACTGGCTGAGCACGGATTGGGGTTTGGTCTGAGGTGCTCCTGAGTTGATAACCTGTCTTTAGCCACCGTCAGGATTCATTGTGGCACTTGCGTGAGGCATTGTCTCATGAACAGTATCTAAATGAGGAAATTACAAGGTTTAAGGAACGAGTAAACTTGTAGGGAACTTAAATCTAACATCAGAAAGTTAATGTTGTGAAGTCACTTGGGCCAGATGTTAAAGATAAATCACCTGTTGCCCTGTTCTGGTGCAGTTGTAAATCCGGTGAATTCTAAATCTGGTGCATCAGTTCTCATTGCAATACTGGTGCAAGGTTTAAACAAAATACTCTACAGGTAACCATCTATTCATCTGAATTATCTTGTGGACTATCTAACCCAGGCAGTCACATATTATTTCTCAATTTATTAATTAGACCATAAGATATAGGAGCAGAATTGAGCCATTCAGCCAATCGAGTCTGCTCTGCCATTTAATCATGGCTGATATGTTTCTCAGCCCTACCTGCCTTCTCCCTGTAACCCTGGATCCTGTTACTACTCAAGAACCTGTCCATCTCTGTCTTAAATACACTCAATGACTTGGCCTCCACAGCCTTCTCTTGCAATGGGTTCATTCACATTGAGCACCATCACAAGCACATCGGAAAATGTTTGTCATAATATTGCTAATACAGAAAGCACATTATACTGAATAAATATCCCTTATTATTCAGCTACTTGGTGCAATTGGTGAGGGCGGGCTGTGTGGAATATTCTAGTAAAGAGGAGCAAGACCATGAAGAGATTTAAACATAAGGATGGGAATTTTGATTTTAAGTCATTGGATAAATGAAGAAATAGTTAACTAGAACAGTGGTGATAGGGAAGTGGATGTTGATGAGAAATAGCTCGCAGAGAGTGAAGGTTCGGATGTGCTAAAGTTTACTGAAGTGTAGGTTTAAATGTTGGTCAGGAAAATATTGAATGATTTAGGCAGGAAATATAATGGTGGTGAAAGCAGTCGTAGACAGGACATAGGATCAAAGAGAGTGTTAAGTCTGCAAAGGTCAAGCTTAGCCTGTGACACCAGCTGGAGAAGGAGGTGGAGATTGTGATGTGAGCCACCAGACAACAGTACTAGTTTTCTATATATTACAACATTGACTATACTTAGCACATAATTGGTAACAAAATACTTTGGGACAGCCTGCTGTCATGAAAGGTGCTACACAAATGCAAGTCTTTCAAGGGTGTTTTCTTAGTCTTTAACTGTAAGGAGTTGCAGCTCATCAAATCTGGATATTAAGAAAGCAGCATGGACAACACAGAAGCTAGAGAGGGATTGAGAGAGAGAGCTGGGTGCTGTGAACATTCCTTCATCATCTAGTAAACCTATGAGTTCTTTCCATCGGAGAAATCGCTCATTAAAATCACATGATAATGAATAATGAACAGGGCGATGCTTACTGTATATACTTTCCAGGCTAAGCACTTTTTAAAGTGCCCAAGATTGAGCTGCAATGTTGGTGCATGGTTCAATACAACATCTTGGTCAAAAATGGCTGCCTGGAGAATGATTATGGAGTTGATTAACAATTAAACTACCTGCTTTTATATTAAACTGCCTACACTATTTCAGTGGCTTGTGCTTCAGATGACCCTTCTCCCAACAATGATGACCTACAGCAGTAAACAAGTCATTTCTGAGGATTTACAGCATTAGTGAAAGGCATTCTCAGCTAGTACTCTCATGCTGCATGTTCAGAAAGCATTTTAGAAACATCCTTTATTCTGGGAATCTTTGAGGAATGGTAAGATCCAAACATGAAAACATGACAAGGTAGTAGGTTGCGTCCTTTATCACAGGTTGCACATTGTCTGAACTTACCAAGATCTTGATTGTGAGATTTTTCTTGGCCCTTCAGATAAATCAAACTATATCCTTGCCAAAGACGAGGCATGTTTTGAGGACATGTGGGTACCTCCTGTGACTGACTATGAACCACAATCAAGAACCCAGCCGAGAATGGAGGACATATTCCTTGATTTCCTGGTGGGCCTGGTTTCCCAGGAGGGCCTAAATGAAAGGATAACATTTCACAGCAGCTTTAAACAATATACACCGGCCAGTGCCCAAACTGATCGAAACTCAATTTTGTTTTATTCACTCATGGAACACGGATGTCACTGTCTAGGCCAGCATTTATTGCCCATCTCTAATTGCCAAGAGGGCATTTAAGAATCAACCACAATGCTGTGGGAGTGGAGTCACATGTAGGCCAGACCATGTGAGGATGGCAGTTTCCTTCCCTAAGGATATTGGTGAACCAGATGACTTGTTGGGCTCATGTTTATATTGTTTTAGGTTTTGAATTATTTTGGGACATGGAGAGGTTGGATAGAAAGCAGCGGAAGTTGCCTTGAGTTAAAGGATCAATAACAAAGGGGCATAATTTTAAACAACAACACAAAACGTTTAGAGGGGATTTGAGGAAAACATATTTCTCCCAGAGGGTGGTGGGGGGGTCTGGAATGCACTGCCTGGGAGGGCAGTTGAGGTGGAAACCTCACTACATTTAAAACACACTTGGATGAGCTCTGGAAGGGTCATAACATTTAAGGCTATGGGCCTAGAGCAGGAAGGTGGGACTAATGTAGATAGGTTGGCACAAAGTCAATGGGCCAAAGGGTCTCTTATGAACTGTACAATTCTCTGATTTGATGAACTGCTTTTGAGGGGATCCCTCTGTAATTTCATGTTCTTTGATAACAGACATTATCAGAAGAAGCGATATTGGTAAATTATGTTAGAGATAAAAGGTACTGCAGATGCTGGAGAATCCGAGATAACAAGCATGGGGCTGGATGAACACAGCAGGTCAAGCAGCATCACAGGAGCAGGAAAGCTTGACATTTCAGGCCTAGACCCTTCATCAGAAATGGTGGAGGGGAAGAGGGTTCTGAAATAAATAGGGAGACAGGGGGAAGCAGATAGAAGATGGATAGAGGAGAGGATAGGTGGAGAGGAGACAAACAGGTCAAAGAGGCGGGGATGGAGCCAGTAAAGGTGAGTGTAGGTGGGGAGTTAGGGAGGGGATAGGTCAGTCCAGGGAGGATGGACAGGTTAGTGGGATGAGGTTAGTAGATAGGAGATGGGGGTGCGGCTTGAGGTGGGAGGAGGGGATAGGTGAGAGGAAGAACAGGTTAGGGAGGTGGAGATGAGCTGGGCTGGTTTTGGGATGCAGTAGGGGGAGGGGAGATTTTGAAGCTTGTGAAATCCACATTGATACCATTGGGCTGCAGGGTTCCCAGGCCAAAAATGAGTTGCTGTTCCCGCAGCCTTCGGGTGGCATCATTGTGGCACTGCAGGAGGCCCAGGATGGACATGTCGTCTGAGGAATGGGAGGGGGAGTTCAAATGGTTCACGACTGGGAGGTGCAGTTGTTTGTTGCGAACTGAGCGCAGGTGTTCTGCAAAGCAGTCCCCAAGCCTCCGCTTGGTTTCCCCGATGTACAGGAGGCCACAACGTGTACAGCGGATGCAGTATACCACATTGGCAGATGTGCAGGTGAACATCTGCTTGATGTGGAAAGTCTTCTTGGGGCCTGGGATGGGGGTGAGGGAGGGGGTGTGGGGGCAGGTGTAGCACTTCCTGAGGTTGCAGGGAAAAGTGCCGGGTGTGGTGGGGCTGGAGGGGAGTGTGGACCGGACAAGGGTGTCACGGAGAGAGTGGTCTCTCCGGAAAGCAGACAAGGGTGGGGAGGGAAAAATGCCTTTGGTGATGGGGTCGGATTGCAGCTGGCGGAAGTGTCGGAGGATGATGCGTTGGATCCGGAGGTTGGTGGGGTGGTACGTGAGAACGAGGGGATTCTTTTTTGGTTGTTATTGCGGGGACGGGGTGTGAGGGATGAGTTTCACAAGCCTCAAAATCTCCCCTCCCCCATTTGCATCCCAAAACCAGCCCAGCTCGTCCCCGCCTCCCTAACCTGTTCTTCCTCTCACCTATCCCCTCATCCGCACTCCCATCTCCTACCTACTAACCTCATCCCGCCCCCTTGACCTGTCCGTCCTCCCTGGACTGACCTATCTCCTCCGTACCTCCCCACCTACACTCATCTTTACTGGCTCCATCCTCGCCTCTTCGACTTGTCTGCCTCCTCTCCACCTATCCTCTCCTCTATCCATCCTCTATCCGCCTCCCCCTCTCTCCCTATTTATTTCAGAACCCTCTTCCCCTCCCCCATTTCTGATGAAGGGTCTAGGCCCGAAACGTCAAGCTTTCCTGTCACTAACGGCAGTTCTCTCTTCAGACAGATGACTGGCAATGAGGTTAACGAGGTACTCACTACACCTCAGATCAGATTGCGATTCTTGATGTTTGTTCTTCCATATTTAGCAAGTTGAAACATTAGATCCATCTCATGCTGTAACCTGACTAACATTTCAGATTCATGTAAAAGTGTTTAAATGATACCTAGCACAATTGTAGAATCATGCAAGACAGAAGAGGCCCCTCAAACCATCAAATCTGTACCACCAAAAATATGTTACTGCCTACAGTAGTCCCACCTCCCTGCACTAGGCCTATAGCCTTGAATACTATGACACTGCAAGTGTTCAGCCACAATTTGGCAGTTTTCTTCACCATTGTTGTACTTTCCCCCATCTACGTCCATGTGGAATCAGATCAGAGGAAGGAGTCGCTCAAATTTTTTATTGTGTATTTAAAACCCATGAGGGACTGAAAGAAAGAACATTCAACACCTCCCAGAACAGTACAGGCACAAGTCGAACCTGTGCAGGAGGATGTCAATGGAGAGCTCAGTCATGGTGAGAGACAGAGGAAGCTGATGGTGGATAGGACTGGTTCAGGCTCCACTCAGTAAAGAAGTTGACAGATGTTTGCCATCCTGGTAGGAATAGAGATGGAGAGGGATTGTGTTTCCATGTTTCTAATTAGGAAGTCTTCCTCTTCTCTTTCCCAAGTACATTGATGACTGTAATGATGTGATTTCCTGCTGGCCCCAGGTTTGCTTCCAATTTCCACCTTCACCCCTCTCCTTCACTGGCCCTTTTCTTTGACTTATCTGCTGCCATTTCTGGGGATAGGTTCTCAACTAATATTCACTATAAGCCACTGGCTCACATAGATTTTCTGATGAAGGGTTTAGGCCCGAAATGTCAAGTTTTCCTGCTCCTATGATGCTGCTTGACCTGCTGTGTTCATCCAGCCCCATGCTTGTTATCTCGGATTCTCCAGCATCTGCAGTACCTTTTTATCTCTGGCTCACATAGATAGTTTGGTACACTTCCTCACAACCCACTCCTTTCTAAACTATTCTGTTATCCCATTGTATCCTTCTCTGTCACATTTGTTTAGATGGCACAACCTCCCACATTAGCTTGTCTTCCTCTTCCGTCAACTGAGGATTCCCTCCAACTCTGTTTGACGAGCCCTTGGCCAGGTCCATTTCACTTACCTCTGCTTTCAACCCATTTCCACCCACCCCCTCCATCCCAGATCCCAATTCATGATAAGGTTCTGCTGGTCCTCTCCTTATACCTCACCAGCCTCTGTATGCCATGGATCAGCTACTGCTATTTCCAATACGTCCAAAACGATGCCACCACCAAACTCATATTCCCATTCTCCTTCAGCATCTTAAAGGCATTACATAACACTGTGGTTCACTGCTTAGTCACCCCAACATCTCTGCCACTTCCTACAATACCTTTCCATGCAAGCACAGGAGATGCACTACCTGCTCCCTCTACAAGGCTGCATACGTTCCTTCCAAGCAATACATTACTTGTACCTCTTTCAGTTTAGGATACTGTATTCATTGGGGGTTGGTTTAGCTCAGCTGGATGGGCAGTTGTTTTGTGAAGCAATGTGATGCTGACAGTGTGGGCTCGATTCCCACACCAGCTGAGGTTACCATGAAAGACTCTCCTTCTCAGCCTCTCCCCTTGCCTGAGACACGGTGACCCTAGGTTTAAACCCCCACCAGCCATCTCTCTGTAGTGAGAGAGCAGTCCTGTGGTCTGATAAGTTGAATGTATTCAGTGCCCATGATGTGGTCTCCTCTGCAAGGAGCAGACCAGCAGATTGGGTAACCATGTTGTGGAATACTTCCAGAATGCCAGATAATCCAACCTCCCAATCATTTAAATTTGGCACTTTATTCCTACTCAGGCCTCTTTGTCCTTAGTCTATTACTCTGTTCCAATGAAGTTAATCACATGCTCCAGGAATAAAGCTTATCGTTTGACTGGGCACTTTTACCTTTCAAACTCACTGTTGACTTCAGCAATTTCAAAACATAACCTCTGTCTCCAATTTTTCATGATTTTGCTGTCTTGGTTCTTAATCCCTTTACTTTGGGTTTGGACAGCAGATTGTCTGCTATTCGCTTCTTACCTAGATACATCTTTTGTTTCCTTATGTGTCCTGTTGCTATTCCCTCTGACCTTGAAGCTTTTTGTCATTTTCTCTATCTTTCCCTTCACCTTATCACAGACTAGTCCTTTTGTTCTTCCTCCCACTCTCTCCCTTGGCACTTGCTCAAATTTCATTTCTAACTTGTTTTGAAAGATTATTAAGTTATTAGGAAGCACTTCTGTACACAAAGAGTGGCAAATGTTTGGAACTGTCTTCCACAACCAGCTGTGGGTGTGGGATCAGTTGATAATTTTAAAAGTGAAATAGGTACATTTTTGTTAGGGAATGGTATTTAGAGATATGGGTCAAAAGCAGGTCTATGGAATTAGGTCACATGATCAGCCAGATTGAATTGAATGGTGGAACAGGCTCAAGGGACTGAATGCTGCTGTTTCTACGTAGGAACATAACTATGTTTCTCTCTCCCTGACAGAAACTGCTGGACTTGCTGAGAATGTCCAGCACTTTCTATTTTCATTCTGTGAGGTTGCTGTGTTTTTGGGACTCCTTGGAAGTGGAAAATGAACTGGACATTAAAGATGTTAGTTGCAGGCAATCTATTTCCAACCTTAAATTTATAAACAAGACCTTGATGGCATCTATTCAAATGGACCTAATTACACAGATATAGACTGTAAGTCATAAGGGTCAGCATTTGTTGGAGCACAACCCTTATCTATCCATAGTATTCATGGTTGATGCCAACCCCAGGAATGAAGGAATTTACATTGCCAGCATGGAGGTATCAGGGATATCTGCCTTGAACTAGCAGCTGATCACATGGTCACACCAGTAATATTTACACAAGGACCTAAGACCCCTCACAAAGAAGGGTCACTGGACTTGAAACATTAAGCGTATCTTTCCTTTCACAAATGTTGAGTCTCTGCAACATTTTTGTTTGCTCCCCTCATGGACAAGTGCTGTGAGTTTCTTTACTTCTCTCAGGGAAACGTTCAGGCACCTGGGCTGGAGAACAGCCATTTCTTCTGTCTCTGACGGATTTATGACAAATAGATGGACGTGTTCAAAGAAGAAAATAAATACACAAACATCTCAAGAACAGCTGAGGACCCAGATGCCTCTGGGGCAACAGTCCTTATGCCAGCTCTCTGCAGATCTGGGTCTTTTTAAAGCTGGAATGTATGTGGGTCTCAGGGAAGTTTGTGGCCTCCTATGGCATACCTGTGGTTACCAAGGCTTCAGAGCTTTAAAGAATGAAAGATTAATCATTTGAACATTGCCATGATCACCTTGATGTTAAGTATCTTATAGCCTGTAGGTGAAGGAGGTCATTGGAAACAAAGAAACATAGGAAATAGAAACAGAAGTATGCCACTTGGCCCCTTCAAGCCTTCTCCATCATTCACTCTGATCATGGCCAATCACCTAACGCAGCACCCTGTTCCTGCTTTCTTCCCATATTCTTTGACACCTTCAGCCCTGAGAACCAGCGGTGTGCCACAAGAATCGGTGCTGGATCCACTGCTTTTCGTCATTTATATAAATGATTTGGATTTGACCATAAGAGGTACGGTTAGTAAGTTTGCAGATGGCACCAAAATTGGAGATGTACTGGACATCCAAGAAGGTTACCTCAGAGTAGAGTGGGACCTTGATCAGATGAGCCAATGGGCCGAGGAGTGGCGGATGGAGTTTAATTTAGATAAATGTAAGGTGCTGCATTTTGGAAAAGGAAATCAGGGCAGGACTTAGAGACTTAATGGTAAGGTCCTGGGGAGTGTTGCTGAACAAAGAGACCTTAGAGTGCAGGTTCATAGTGCCTTGAAAGTGTAGTCGCAGGTAGATAGGATAGTGAAGGCGGCATTTAGTATATTTGCCTTTATTGGTCAGTGTATTAAGTATGGGAGTTGCGGCTGTACAGGACATTGATTAGGCCACTTTTGGAAACTGCATGCAATTCTGGTTTCCCTGCTATAGGAAGGATGTTGTGAAACTTGAAAGGGTTCAGAAAAGATTTAACAAGGATGTTGCCAGGGTTGGAGAGTTTAAGCTATAGGGAGGGGCTGAACAGGCTGGGGCTATTCTTCATGGAGTGTCGGAGGCTGAGGGTTAACCTTATAGAGCTTTATAAAATCATGAGGGGCATGAATAGGGTTAATAATCAAGGTCTTTTCCCTGGGGTGTGGGAGTCCAAAACTAGAGGTCTTAGGTTTAAGGTGAGAGGGGAAAGATTTAAAAGGGACCTGAGCGGCAGCTTTCTCATACAAAGGGTGGTGAGTGTATGGAATGAGCTGCCAGAGAAAGTGGTGCAGGCTGGTTACATTTCAACATTTAAAAGGCATCAGGATGGGTATATGAATAGGAAGGGTTTAGAGGGAAATGGACCAAATGCTGGCAAATGGGACTCGATTAATTTAGGATATTTGGTCGGCATGGATGAGTTAGACTGAAGACTGTGTTTCCATGCTGTACTGATGTATGACTCTAACTATATCTAAGTCAAACTTTACTTTGACCCTGAAGTCAATCTTTACTCAATTTGGATTTATTCACAAAGACAGACATTGCAAATGCACGGCTGCTAACTCTGTGAAGTACCACCAGTGTCAGTAAGTTTCTCTATGTATGCACACATCATTATCTTGTTAGTTATCTCCCTCCACCACCTGTAGACACTTAACCTTTGTTTATACCATAAATATTCAGCAGAATAATCATGGGGCATTAAAAATTGCCCCATTGGACTTTTTGTACATTTTTATTTATTAGAAAGATACCAGTGATGAGGGAGAAAAGGTTGTGTGACTAGATGGTCCCTGGGAGCATGAAACTTTGTGATCTGTGAATACGTCTTCAGTTTTGGCACCTCCTGGGCATGGTCCATTGGCAGAGAAAGCACATGGAACTCCTACGTCTGGTCTGTCCCAGATAGGAATTAAAAGGGCAGAATTTCCCAGAACTGGATTCTTCACAAATTCTTCACACTCTTCTTCATCATGTCCTAAACTGTCTAATTACAAACCTTCCATCCTGCCTTCCCAGACTTTAATAATTTCAGAGCCAAGTCCCATCCAATAAAAGATATCAAGCAATGTTTCAGCAGAATTTCAGTAATTATGGCAAGAAAGTCAGCTCTTAGTGCAATGATTAAATTTGCATTTCTTAGAATCAGTGTTTCTTTTATAAAATGATCCCAGATTAGCTGTTGGAAACAATATACAGTGAACTGTGAAATCATTATCTTTACCTTGGTCTCCAATAATTCCCCGTTGCCCAGGGGGGCCAATGTTTCCTCGAGGCCCAGGGGGACCTGATGGACCGTCAGACCCTGGTCTTCCAGGCTCCCCCTTTCGGCCTTTGGGTCCTGTAGATGTGCAGAAATGTGAACATTGTGCTATGTTAACGATGGCTTGTTGAAACATCCTTCACCGATATTAGTAATTGAAATCTGCTTTCTTATTTTTTAGTCTTGAAAAGAAAACTGCGGATATATCAGCGTTTATTGAGAAAGAAAACATAATTTATTGCAAATCAGAGGGATAAAAACTACACTTACTGAATTAAAATGTTGTGTGTAATTTGAATATTCATGCACATTCTATTGTGTACGCTTGTTCAAACGTACGTGTTTGCATTGTACAAGGGACAAACATATCCTTGTCACACACTTCATGATGAATGAAAACCATTGTGGGACGGGTTTAATGTAGACGATGGGGATCTTGCCCACTGACCGGAGAGGTGCAAGTGCTGGCTGTCACCTCTTTTGGGGAAGGCCCACTGCCTTAAATGCCAATCAGGCACTTGGCTGGGAAACAGCAGGCCTACCCTAGGATCAAGGAACAGAGAAGGTCATTGACCCCACTGCTGGGCATTCCTTCAGATGGCTGAGATTGCACTGACCTGGACAGCAGGCTGGCACAGTCTGGTGTCATAACCTCCCCTGTCAGTGCTGAGGGAACAGGACCATCCCAGCCAGCAGGTACTCTAGGGGCACTGTGAGACAGGTTTGGGAAAATAGCAAGAGTCTGCATGGACAAGATGCAGAGGAGATTCACCAGGATGTTAGAGCCAATAAATGTG
This sequence comes from Ginglymostoma cirratum, assembly GCA_024137785.1. Taxonomy (NCBI): domain Eukaryota; kingdom Metazoa; phylum Chordata; class Chondrichthyes; order Orectolobiformes; family Ginglymostomatidae; genus Ginglymostoma; species Ginglymostoma cirratum. The sequence continues at coordinate 13,845,268 of JAHRHZ010000288.1, read as the reverse complement.
GAGCTGGAAAAGCACAGCCGGTCAGACAGCATCCGAGGAGCAGGAAAGTCAATGTTTTGGGCTGAAATCCTTTGACAGGACTCTCCTTCATCAGGATGTTGCCTGGGATGAAAAGTCTCAGTTATGAGGACAGACCAGATAGGGTGAGTTTGTTTTCGTCAGATTACAAGAGGCTTAGAGAGAGTGGATTGTGAGAATCTGTCATAGCACACATGGCGAAGACCAGACAGCATAAGTTGACGGTGAGGAGTAAGTGGTTTAGAGGGGATTTGAGGAAAAATGTTTTCACCCAGAGGGTGGCAGAAAAACAGAACATGCTGCTTGAGAGGGTGGTGGAGGCAGGTACTCTCACAACATTGAAGAAATATCTGGATGAGCACTTAAAATGCCAGGGCATAGTAGGTTATGGACCAAGTACAGGTAACTAGTTTGGTGTGTATTGGACAGCATAGACACAGTGGGCTGAAGGGCCTGTTTGTGTGCAGTAGGACTGAATGACTCTATAATTCACTAGGCTTTGTGGAGAGAGACCCTCCATGAAACTCGACAAAAACACTTTGTGAAAACATGGTCAAATTCAGCCCAAAGTAATTGCAGAATTGTATGTAACTGACTTAGATACCAAGGAGGGATTGCTAATTCCAATACAATTTATGGACAAAAGTATGACTTGGTGGAAGGCTAAGGGGCATGGTCAATTTTAGATAAATATAAGAAAACAATCAGTTCATGGAAGAATATGTCATTGAGTTTGAGAGGTTTTATAAAATACTAGCTGCTCCAGACTCCAGAGACTGAGGGGGAATATGACTGAAATGTATAAAATTATTTCTGATGAAGGGTTTAGGCCCGAAACGTCAAGTTTTCCTGCTCCTATGATGCTGCTTGACCTGCTGTGTTCATCCAGCCCCATGCTTGTTATCTCGGATTCTCCAGCATCTGCAGTACCTTTTATCTCAGGCCCATAGAGAGGGTTGACAGAAAGAATAAAACAAAGAACTGTGGACGCTGGAAATCTGAGTCAAAAACTGAAATTGCAGGTGAAACTCAACAGATCTGGCAGCATTTGGGGAGTGTTGCTGAACAAAGAGACCTTGGATTGTAGGTTCATAGTTTCTTGAAAGTGCAGTCACGGGTAGACAGGGCGGTGAAGAAGGCATTTGGTACGCTTGTCTTTATTGGCCAGTGCATTGAGTATAGGAGTTGGGAGGTCATGTTGCAGCTGTGCGGGATATTGGTTAGACCACTTTTGGAACACTGTGTTCAGTTTTGATCGTTCTGCCATAGGAAGGATGTTGTTAACTTGAAAGGGTTCAGAAAAGATTTACAAGGATGTTGCCAGGGTTGGAGGGTTTGAGCTATAGGGAGAGGCTGTATAGGCTGGGGCTATTTTCCCTGGAGCATCAGAGGCTGAAGGGTAGCCTTATTGAGGCGTATAAAATCATGAGGGACATAGATAGGATGAACAAGGTCAGAAATCACACAATCCCAGGTTATAGTCCAACAGGTTTATTTGAAAGCAGAAGCTTTTGGAGCGTAGACCCTTCATCAGGTAAAGTGAGAGAGAAGCACACAGACACAGAATTTGTACGCAGCGAGATCAAAGGGCAGAGAGATCAAAAGATCATACAAATGGTGTGAGTGGATCTTTTGTCTGGAACTGCCAGACTCAGAAGAGCAAAAAGAAGGTATGAGATGGATCTGGCAGATAAGGTTAAGGATAATCCCAAGAGGTATATTAAGAGTAAGAGGGTGGCTAGGGAGAGAATAGGTCCCCGTAAAGATCAGCATGGCCATTTATGGGTGGAGCCACTGGAGATGGGGGAGACTTTTAACGAATATTTCTCCTCAGTGTTTACTAAGGAAAGATTCATGGACACTAAGCAAATAGGGGAAACAAGTGGCGATGTTTTGGACGGCATACATATTACCAGAGAGGAGGTGTTTGCAGCCTTAGATTGCACTAAGGTGGTTAAATTCCCTGGGCCTGATCAAGTCCATCCTTGGACACTATGGGACGCTAAGGAAGAAATTGCACAGGCCATTGTAGAGATTCTTGTTTCATCTTTAGACGCTGGCGAAGTTCCAGAAGACTGGAGGGTGGCTAATGTTGACCTATTGTTTAAGAAAGGAAGCAAAGACAAGCCAGGGAACTACAGGCCAGTGAGCCTGACATCAGTGGTAGGCAAGTTATTGGAGAGGATACTGATGGACAGGATCAACCAATATTTGGATAGTCAAGGTCTGATTAGCGGTAGTCAGCATGGATTAGTGTGCGGGAAGTCATTTGACATAGACATAGAAATTGAATCCCTATGGTGTGGAAACAGGCCGTTCGGCCCAACAAACCCACACAGCCCTTACAGCATCCCAGCCAGACCCATTCTCCCATAATCTACACATCCCTGAACACTATGGGCAATTTAACATGGCCAATCCACCTAGCCTGCAAATCTTTAGACTGTGGGAGGAAACCGGAGCACCCGCTGACACAGGGAGAATGTGCAAACTCCACACAGACAGTTGCCTGAGGGTGGACTCAAACCCAGGCCCCTGTTGCTGTGAGGCAGCAATGCTAACCACTGAGCCACTGTGCCACTCCCAAGTCATGTCTGACAAAACTTTTAGAGATTTTTGAAGACGTAACCAAGAAGATGGATGAGAGTAGGGCAGTGGATATTGTCTGTATGGACTTTAGTAAGGCCTTTGACAAGATCTCGCATGGCAGGCTAATCACTAAGCTAAGGTTGCATAGGATCCAGGGAGATCTAGCTAATTGGATTCAAAATTGGCTCGATGGTTGGAAGCAGGTGCTGATGGTTGAAGGTTGAGCCTGTGACTAGTGGTGTGCTACAGGGGTCGATGTTGGGACCTTTGTTATTTGTTATTTACATAAATGATCTGGATGTGAATGTACAAGGCATGGTTAGTAAGTTTGCAGATGATACAAAATTAGGAGGCATTGTTGATAGCAAGGAAGGTTATCAAAAATTACAGAGTGATCTCGATCAGATGGGGAAGTGGGCTGAGGATTGGTAAATGCAATTCAATACAGATAAGTGTGAGGTGTTGCACTTTGGAAGGTCAAACCAAGGTAGGACTTATACAATAAACGGTAAGGTCCTGAGGAGTGATGTGGAACAGAGGGACCTAGGAGTACAAGTACGTAGTTTGCTGAAAGTGGCGTCACAGGTGGGCGGAACGGTGATGAAAGCATTCAGCATGCTGGCCTCCATTGGTCAAGGCATTGAGTATAGGAGATGGGACGTTATGTTACACTTGTACAAGTCGTTGATGAGGCCACACTTGGAGTATTGTGTACAGTTTTGGTCACCCTGTTATAGGAAAGGCATAGTTAAACTGGAAAGCTTGCAATGAAGATTTATGAGGATGTTGCCAGGACTAGCAGGCCTGACTTATAGGGAGTGGTTGGCCAGGATAGGACTTTATTCCTTGGAACATAGGAGAATGAGGGGTGCCCTTATTGAGGTGTATAAAGTCATGAGGGGCATATAGGATAGGATGAGTGCATATAGTCTTTTTCCCAGGGATGGGGAATTGAAGACTAGAGGGTGTAGGTTTAACGTAAGAGGGGAAAGGTTTAAGAAGGACCTGAAAGGCAACTTCTTCACATAGAGAGTGGTGCGCATATGGAATGGGCTGCCAGAGAAAGTGGTTGAGGCAGGTACAATAGTAACATTTAAAAACCATTTGGATAAGTACCTGGATGGGAAGGAGTTTAGGGGGATATGGACCAAATGTGGGCAATTGGAACTAGCTGAGTGGGCACCATGGTCAGCATGGGCCAGTTTGGGCCAAAGGGCCTGTTTCCATGCTGTATTACTCTATGATTCTATGAAGGGTCTGTTTCAGTGCTTTACAACTCTATGACTATGACTCTATGTGTTACACTGTCCCAGGTAGGCAGTGTTTGTAACTTGTACATGGGGTATTACTTGGTTTAATTATTTTGATTGGTGATGGGTTTAGTTTTTAAAAAGATGTGAGATTTCCTCAGTAAGAGATGGACTTCTGGATCGATCAAAGATCCTAGAAATTGTTACTTGCCCTGAATTATGGCTCAGGATTAAAATAGTTGACCATCATTGAGTCTTGATAACAGCGTAATATTCAGGATCAAAGCTATGCCTCCAGTAATAAAGTGATCAAAAGTGTCAAGCACATGGTACCATAAGCACTGTACATTTCACAAAATATTCCTATTGAAGGCACAAGATGAACTTAAAACTTGATTTGTCCAAATGAAAGAAAACAACATGTAGTAATGTGATTTGGAGATAGTAGGAACTGCCGATGCTGGAGAATCTGAGATAACAAGGTGTAGAGCTGGATGAACACAGCAGGCCAAGCAGCATCAGAGGAGCAGGAAAGCTTGACGTTTCGGGCCTAGACCCTTCTTCAGAAAATTAGCTCTATACCTTGTTGTCTCTATGTAGTAATGTCATGAGACTTCTATCTTAAACCCTATTTGTTTTAACCATTCTTCTTGCTTGCTTGTTCTGCTTGAAGTTTTTCCTAAAATCTTATAGCTTTGATTATGCACCTGCTATCCTTCAAAAAAAACTTCAAATGGATATGTGATATTACAGATTACATCTCTTTTGTAGTACCCTGGCTACACCCTGACCTGGTGTAAACCACTCTCATGCATTACCTGTAGGGCCACGTGGGCCAGTAGGTCCAGTTGATCCTGATGGTCCTGGAAAGCCAGAGGGTCCTGGGGGCCCTGGGTCTCCTTTAAGATTACCTTTATCCATTTCACCGTGTGTAATCAGTGGGCCAGGTGGGCCTATAAGACCAACCGATAAATAAGTAATTAATTAGTTGATTCAAAATGTCATGTAAAATTTTGATTTGTATTAACATATTATTTGTAACTGTAACTTGTTTATAGAGGCAGTTTCCCGAGGAGCCCCCAAAAAAATTAAAACTTCTAATCCAATAGTAAATGGTCCCTCTCACCTACTTCAGTGCAGAGGGATCTGGGTGTTCTTGTGCATGCACCACAGAGGGCCAGCATGCAGGTACAGCAGGTAAGAAGGAAAGCAAATGGGATTTTAGCATTTATTGCTAAAGGTGTAGAATATAAACATCGGGAAGTGTTGCTGCAACTCTACAAGGCATTAGTGAGAGTGCACTTGGGGCATTGAGTACAGTTTAGGTCCCATTACTCGAGGGAGGATACAATAGGCAATAGACAATAGGTGCAGGAGTAGGCCATTTGGCCCTTCGAGCCAGCACCAGCCATGATCATGGCTGATCATCCACAATCAGTATCCTGTTCCTGCCTTATCCCCAGAACCCTTGATTCCATTATCTATAAGAGCTCTATCCATCTCTTTCTTGAAAGTATCCAGAGACTTGGCCTCCACTGCCTTCTGGGGCAGAGCATTCCATATATCCACCACTCTCTGGGTGAAGAAGTTTTTCCTCAACTCTGTTCTAAATGGCGTACCCCTTATTTTTAAACTGTGTCCTCTGGCTCTGGACTCACCCATCAGCGGAAACATGCTCCCTGCCTCCAGAGTGTCCAATCCCTTAATAATCTTAGGTAATGTTGTATCAGAGATAAAAGGTACTGCAGATGCTGGAGAATCCGAGATAACAAGGTGTGGGACTGGATGAACACAGCAGGCCAAGCAGCATCATAGGAGCAGGAAAGCTTGACGTTTTGGGCCTAGACCCTTCATCAGAAATTTTGTAGGCTTTATAAACTTGAGTTTATCTAAACCTCTGCTGTCTGTATACTAACTTGCAGTAAAAGTTGTATTCCCGCAGCAACCCTTTGTTCACTGACTACAATGGCTGTTCGTTAAGCAATGCCTCCATTTTAACATTCTTATCCTTGTTTTCAAATCTCCCCATGGCATCATTATTCTCTATCTCTGTAACCTCCAGCCCTGCAACCCTCCAAGATCTCTAGTACTCCTCCAAATCTGGAGTTTTGCAAATTAAGGTTCTTAAATTCTTTGACTGTTGATGGCCATGATTTCACCTAAGCGGTCCTGAATTTTTGGAATTTCATATTTAAACCTCTGTCCTTCCTTAATTCTCTCTTTCTCCTGAAGATGTTCTTTAAAATTTCCCTCCTCGGCCTTATGTTGCTCTGTGTAAAATTTTGTCTGATAACATTCCTGTGAAGTGTCTTGGATGCTTTATATTATTGTTGAAGGTGCTTAAGTTAATGCAACTATTGCTGTTTAGTCACTTAGCATAGCTCACCTGGATCACCTGAAGAAGACACAAATCCAGCGACAACAGGGAACATGGCGTAGAGACCAAAACAAAGTAAGAATTAATGCAAACAGACTATATCTAAATAATAATATCTAAAGGCAATTTGTCAATCAGAAATTTAGACTTAAATCACAGGGTAACAGTTACAAACATGAAATCCAGATCGCTAGGCAGAAAAGAGGGAGAAACACTGGGAAATAAATTAGGGATAACACACGTCATTCTATACTTGGAGAATTTTTAGGCTCAGGAAGAAAAGATGTTCTAAATGGAAGCCCATCACTTCCCCGTTATGAAGAAAATTCTCCACTATCCACTCTCAAACAGCAGCTCAACTGTTTATATTAAACCATGGTAAACCAAAAGGGATTGGGTATTATTTGAAAAGATCTAATAAAAGTAAGACAGGGTCTATAAATTTCACAACCTAAATGAACGCAGAACGTAGTTCTTGAAATGTAGAAATTGAAATGGAAAGAAAATTGAAAATTCCAACAGTCAGACTAGTAAGGTGCTTAATAATATACATCTCATATCTGTGGATGAAGCCAAGTTCTATCTTAAAATGCAATCAATGAAAATACATCCCAGAGGTGAAGTCGGTAGAAAAGGGGAAAGTTATGATCACATGGGACAGGAAACATTACTAGAAATCATGAAACTATGGAATTCTACAATAGATTTGACTATTGAAAGGAAATTGCAGTATTTGCCGATCAACAAACAATTGTTGGAGCAAATTACAGCAGATGCTGGAATCTGTATTGAAAACAACAAGTGCTGGAGATCACAGCGAGTCAGGCAGTATCCGTGGAGAGACAGCAAGCTAATGCTTCGAGTCTAGATGACTCTTCATCAGAGCTGAAGTAAAGTGTGGAGGGGGCAGCATTTTTGCTATAGTTGGAGGGGGGGTTGTGGGGGTGGTGGGGTGTAGAGTGCTGGGGGGGAAAGTTGTTGATAGCTCAGAATAAGTGATCTGAATGTGAGAATGGCAGAATAATGGTGTGTCCAACTGCCAGACTTGAAAGAACGGACAGTCCCAATGTGATGGGGGGAGGGGAGGGAGGATGTGGTGACAAAGAATCTAACAAGTAAAGCTAAAAGAAAGGGAAGGAATGGGAGCTGGTTCACAATTTGAAGGTGTTGAGCTCAATATTAAGTCCAGATGGCTGCAAAGTGCGTCGGCTGAAGATGAGATGTTGCTGTAGTTAGTGCTGTAATTCACTGGAACACTGCAGCATGTGAGCAGGACGCTGTGTTAAAATGACCAGCTACGGGAAGACCAGGGTCCTGCTTATGCACAGACTGGAGGTGTTCTGCAAAGCGGTCACCCAGTCTGCGTTTGGTTTCTCCAACGTAGAGTAGGCCCCATTAGGTGCAGCGAATACAATACACGAGATTGCAGGAGGTACAGGTGAAATGCTGCTTCACCTGGAAAGACTGTTTAGGCCTTTGGATGGTGAGCAGGGAGGAGCTGAAGGGCCGGTGTTGCACTTTCTGCAGTTACATGGGAAGGTGCCGTGGGAAGTGGGGGGGAAAGTGGTGTTCGTGGTTAACGAATGGACCTGATGAAGGAGCAGTGCTCCGAAAGCTTGAGATTTCAAATAAACCTGTTGGACTATAACCTGGTGTCATGTGACTTCCGACCTTGTCTACCCCAGTCCAACACCAGCACCTCCACATCTGTTATTGGGGTTTCTGTTATTTTGGGGCCCTGTATTACATTCTCTTCTTACAATGTTATAAACCTTTCAGTCGCCTGAGTGCCAGTTCCAAACTTAGGTTAAACGGTGAGGTCACAGGTTACCAATCCTCCACCAATGCAGCTTGAACATCAATCAAGCCCACTCTGGGTTTTCCCCGTTCCTTCAGGACCCACCACACAGTGTACTTTACCATGATGTGGGGTGGACAAAGTCAAAAGTCACATGACACCAGGTTATAGTTTTCTATCCATCTGCGGGATGTGTGAGTCGCTGACTGGGCCCAGCATTTCTTGCCCGTCCCTAGTTGCCCCTTGAGAAGGTGGTGGTGAGCTGCCTTCTTGAACCGCTGCAGTCCACCTGTTGTGGGCTGCCCCACAATGCCATTAGGGAAAGAATTCCAGGATTTTGACCCAGCGACAGTGAAGGAACGGCAGTATATTTCCAAGTCAGGATGGTAAGTGACTTGGAAAGGAACTTGGAGGTGATGGTGTTCCCATGTACCTGCTGCCCTGGTCCTTCTAGATGGAAGTGGTCATGGGTTTGGAAGGTGCTGTCTGAGGATCTTTGGTGAATTTCTGCAATGCATCTTGTAGATAGTACACACTGCTGCCACTGAGCGTCAGTGGTGGAGGGCATGAATGCTCGTAGATGTAGTGCCAATCAAGCGGCTGCTTTGTCCTGGATGGTGTCAAGCTTCTTGAGTGTTGTTGGGGCTGCACTCATCCAGGCAAGTGGGGAGTATTCCATCACACTCCTGACTTGTGCCTTGTAGATGGTGGACAGGCTTTGAGGAGTCAGGAGGTGAGTTACTCGCCGCAGTGTTCCCAGCTTCTGGCCTGCTCTTGTAGCCGTTGTGTTTATGTGGTGAGTCCAGTTGAGTTTCTGATCAATGGTAACCCCCAGGATGTTGGTAGTGGGAGATTCAGTGATGGTAACACCATTGAACGTCAAGTGACAGTTGGTTAGATTGTCTCTTATTGGTAATGGTCATAGCCTGGCATTTATGTGGCATGAAAGTCACTTGCAACTTGTCAGCCCAAGCCTGGATATTGTCCAGATCTTGTTGCATGTGGACATGGACTGCTTCAGTATCTGAGGAGTCATGAATGGTGCTGAACATTATGTAATCATCGGCGAACATCCCCACTTCTGACCTTATGATGGCAGGAAGATCATTGATGAAGCAGCTGAAGATGGTTGGGCCTAGGACACTGCCCTGAGGAACTGTTACAGAAATGTCCTGGAGCTGAGATACTTGACCTCCTACAACCATAACTATCACCCTCTGTGCCAGGTATGACTCCAACCATCAGAGAGCTTTCCCCCAATGCTCATTGATTCCTGTTTGCCAGGGCACCTTGATGCCACACTCAGTCGAATGCAGCATTGATGTCAAGGGCTGTCACTCTCACCTCACCTCTGGAATTCAGCTCTTTTGTCCATGTTTGAACCAAGGCTGTAATGAGGTCAGGAACTGAGTGGCCCTGGTGGAACCCAGACTGGGAGTCACTGAGCAGGTTATTGCTGAGCAGGTGCTGCTTGATAGTTCTGTTACTGACACCTTCCATCACTTTACTGATGATCGAGAGGAGACTGATGGGGAGGTAATTGGCTGGGCTGAATTTGTCCTGCTTTTTGTGTACAGGACATACTTGGGCAATATTCCACATTGTTGGGTAGACACCAGTGTTGTAACTATACTGGAACAGCTTGGCTAGGGGAGCGGCAAGTTCTGGAGCACAAGTCTTCAGTACTATTGCTGGGATGTTGTCAGGGCCCATAGCCAGTACCCAGTATCTCCAACCGTTTCTTGATATCATGCAGAGTGAATCGAATTGGCTGAAGACCCCTATCTGTAATGCTGGGGACCACTGGAGGAAGCCAAGATGGATCTTCCACTCGGCCCTTCTGGCTGAAGATTGCTGCAAATGCTTCAGTCTTATCTTTTGCACTGATGTGCTGGGCCCTTCCATCATTGAGGATGGGGATATTTATGGAGCCTCCTCCTCCAGTGAGTTGTTTAATTGTCCACCACCATTCACAACCGGATGTGGCAGGACTGCAGAGCTTAGATCTGATCCATTGGTTGTGGGATCGCTTATCTCTGTCTATCACTTGCTGCTTTCACTGTTTGGTGTGCAAGTAGTCCTGTTTGGTGGCTTCACCAGGTTGATACCTCATCTTCAGGTATGCCTGGTGCTGCTCCTGGCATGCCCTCCTGCACACTCCATTGAGCCAGGGTTGATCGCCTGGCTTGATGGTAATGGTTGAGTGGGGGATATGCCGGGCCATGAGGTTACAGATTGTGCTGGAGTACAATTCTGTTGCTGTTGATGGCCCACAGTGTCTCATGGATGCCCAGTCTTGAGTTGCTAGATCTGTGCGAAGTCTGTCACATTTAGCACAGTGATAGTGCCACACAACATGATGGAAGTTATTCTCAATGTGAAGGTGGGACTTCATCTCCATGATGTCTGGGCAATGGTCACTCTTACCAATACTGTCGTGGATAGATGTAACAGCTGGCAGATTGGTAAGGATGAGGTCAAGTATGTTTTTCCCTCTTGTTGGTTCCCTCACCACCTGCCGCAGACCCAGTATGACTATGTCAGGCTGTTGCTTGACCTGTCTGTGAGACAGCTCTCCCAATTTTGGCTCCAGCCCCCAGATGTTAGTGAGGAGGGCTCTGCAGGGTCGACAGGGCTGTTTCTGCCGTTGTCTTTTCCGGTGCCTAGGTCGATGCCAGGTGATCCATCTGGTTTTGTCTCTTTGAGACTTTGTAGTGATTGGTACAACTGAATGGCTTGCTAGGCCATTTCAGAGGGCAGTTGAGAGTCATCCATATTGCTGTGGGTCTGGAGTCACATGTAGGCCAGGCCAGGTGAGGGTGGTAGATTTCCTTCACTGAAGGACATTAGTGAACCAGATGGGCTTTTCTATCAATCAAGTGATCAGTCGATTCTTAATTCCAGGCTTTTTTTTAAAATTCAAATTCCACCATCTGCCATGATGGGATTCAAACTGGGTCCTCAGACCATCAGCTGGGTTTCTGGATTAATAGTCTAGCGATAATGCCACTCGGCCATCACCTACCCAACAGGTTTATTTGAAATTACAAGCTTTCAAAGCGCTGCCCCTTCGTCAGGTGGAGTGAGAAGACACACAGCCACAGAATTATAATCAGAGAGATCAAAAGATCATACAAATGGTGAGTGGAGTGTGGACAGGCCAAATAATAGGTCTCTGCAGGTAATCAAGAGTGTCACATGGTGAGAGTAAAGTGTCCACAGCGGAATAACAAGTGAAGGGATGAACCATAATCCGATTAATTCTGAGGCAGAGAAATAATTACAAAAAATTAAAAATAAGGTGGTGCTGGAAACAAACCAAATGACTGGAATAACATGATGGATATAAGAGTCACATGTCAAGGGTCTAACCAGAAGTAATCCAAAACTGTACAAACTAATTCAGGTAGAGAGCTCACAACAAGTTATCAATGCGATGGTGTTAAAACAGGACAGTAAGGAAAATGTTACAGACACAGAACTGTATGGTGGGGTCACGTGTAGCGCAACATGAACCCAAGATCATGGTTAAGGGTGTTTTCATAGGTGCAGAACTTGGCCATCAGTTTCTGCTCGGCGATTTTGTGTTGTGTAACTCGAAGGCCACCTTGGAGGACATTTATGTGAAGATCAGAAGCTAAATGTCCCTGTCCACTGAAGTGTTCCAAAAGCTTATGATTTCAAATAAACGTCTTGTGACTACTTCACTGTAATAGATTGTCTACCAACACTCCCTTTCTCTGAGCACAAATCAGGAACATAAACTGTGCTGGTTTTAAATGAATACTTTTGACATTATTAAATAGGAATTTCATTTCTGATGATATAGCAAATACAACAGAGGGAAAATGATAGATTACGTATAGAATTTGGGGCCAGTCACGGAAGCTACTTACTCTAGGTCAATATTTTATTTATTGCATTGGAGAAACTTTGTGAGAACTTACAGAATCTCCAGCTTTACACCAGCAATTTCAAATAAATATTGATTGTAATGTCAGAGGAGTTTTATGGAATTACTGTCACATTATTCTAATAAATTTCTATCAATTGAGCAGGTGATTAAATGGTAGCTGACCTTGAGGTCCTGGTGCACCGACACAGCCACGTTCACCTTGATCACCTGGAACTCCTGGTGGTCCATCAAGCCCAGGGAACCCAGGAAAGCCCTGATCACCCATTATACCTTCATAATAAACAAAAACAGGGAATGGTGACTGCAATATTAGGAATAAGAAATATGGTGCAATCATTTCAATATTTATAAAGAACATTTGAACTGTGTAGGTAGTTAAAACGGTGGGGCGTGAGGGACATAGTATGACAGCAGAGAGGAGAGAAGAAGAAGAGACAAAGAAAGGGAGCTGACGAGTGGAGAGGTGCTCTGAATGGAGCAACTCATCCTGCTGCCACCTGAGAGAGGCTAGCAGGGTGTGAAAGTTTGGAGGAGAATTCAGAGTCAACGGTATTCAGCCTTCAAATACAGTTAGACAGGATGGTTAGATCATTTTAGCATTTGTGTCAGGTCGGTGACTGGAACTTGATTCCCACAAGTGAGTGATGTCATTTGGGATCCACAGCAACCACCTAAAACAGGGATGTTTGACAGCCCTGGGGAAGCTCCATGATATGCATACAGTGTGATTTGTCAGCAAGCAGTGAACCTCATTGTAATCAGGAACATCAAGTAACAAGAAATTATTACACAAAGGATAATGTCTGATTATATAGAATGAAAGAAATAGGAGATATCTGTAAGTACTTTGTTACAGCTATGGAGGAAACGCTCGAGCTAATGGATCGATCACCACAGAAGCAGAAATAGCTAAAAAGAAATTTTAATTGTGTTTCTTCCTGTATACTCTATCTATGCCCCTCATTATTATACATTTCTATCACATTTCCTTTCAATCTCCTCTGCTCTAAGGAAAATGTGATCCTCTTCCAGTAAGATGGCTGCAGGATAAGTTGCTCCATTCAGAGCTCCTCCCCACTCGACAGCTCCCTTTCCTTTCCCTTTCTTTGTCTCTTCTTCTTCTCTCTCCTCTCTGCTGTAATTCTATCTCCCCCACGCCCCACCCTTTTAACTACCTAGGCACGGAGTCGGGAAGGATTCGGGTCGCGACTGGGAGCCGTGAGGCAGGAGCTCAATGTGTGAGCTGTGTCCTGCAGCGACAGCGCATCAGGAGTGGGCCGCAGCGGCAGTGACGGTGAGAGTGGTGACAGCGGTGAGAGCGGGGTCGGTGAGGCGGTGGCGGTGAGATTGGACGGGTGAGGTGGTGACAGTGACAGCGGGGCCGGTGAGGCGGTGGCGGTGAGATCGGACCGGTGAGGCGGTAGCAGCGAGAGTGGGCCGGTGAGGCAGCAGCAGTAGATGGTGAGAGCGGTGACAGCGGTGAGAGAGGGTCGGTGAGGCGGTGGCGGTGAGATCGGACCGGTGAGGCAGTAGCAGTGAGAGTGGCCGGTGAGGCAGCAGCAGTAGATGGTGAGAGCGGACTGCTGAGGCGGTGGCAGTGAGAGAGGTGACAGCGGTGAGAGAGGGTCGGTGAGGCGGTGGCGGTGAGAGTGGGTCGGTGAGGCAGTGACGGTGAGCGTGGTGATGGTGAGGCAGTGATGGTGAGAGTGGGGATGGCGAGGCAGCGA
>JAHRHZ010000288.1:13801966-13831583 GCA_024137785.1 Ginglymostoma cirratum | reverse complement strand
GGGGATGGTGAGGCACTGACGGTGAGAGTGGGGATGGTGAGGCAGTGACGGTGAGTGTGGGGATGGTGAGGCAATGACGGTGAGAGTGGGGATGGTGAGGCACTGACGGTGAGTGTGGGGATGGTGAGCGTGGGGCCGGTGAGGCAGTAGCAGTGAGAGTGGGCCGGTGAGGTGGTGACAGTGAGGCAGTGACAGCGATGGTGAGAATGGGCCTTTCACATGGCGGCAGCGGCAGCCTCCTGGGTGCCCTAGCGATCAGAGCAGTGCCTGCACTGTTGTGAAGATGGGGCTGGGGGACTCTGAGGTCTGGACTACTTCTCTTCCTTACCTTTTGGCTCTGTTAAAATCTTTTAATTCTGGTTTTTGTAACCAAGTGGACACCAGTGAATGGTGACTTTGTGCACTTTTCACTGTCCTTATGTATTCCTATACTTAGTACATGTGACAATTAAATAAATCTAAATCTAAATTAAAAACAACCCCAGTCTTGTATGTTTTAAGTATCTATGTTTCTGTGGGGAGAAAAATTCTTAAATAATGTCTTATTACAATTGCAATCAATCTCCAGAATCTATTCATCAAAGTGGGAATTTATTATTTGGAAGTTTCTGTTTCCGCAACTATTTACATTTTAATGGGAGTCAGCACTGCAGGGTTTGACACTTATGGCACAGCCCCAGACCAACATATCACTGAAACATCGGTCGTGTTTCCTTAACCTTGTGTTTTGAAAATACCTTGTGGACCTGGTGGCCCTGAAAGACCATGTTGGCCACATGGGCCCTGCTCTCCAGGTGGGCCTCGGACACCAGTTTGACCTGATAGGCCCAAATCTCCAGGATCCCCTGCAAATGGTAAGCAAGGCAGCCCAGGGTCACCAGAGAAACCAGAAGGACCTACAGAAAAAAAGGCAAGGTGAATGAACATACATAAAAGATTAGCAATGTAATCTGATAATGAAGACAACGTAAACCACTTTGATCTCATGTAAGACATTAAGATAGGATCCATCATATATATTTTACAGGAATAGCACCGTAATCTCATTCTGTCTATTGAAGAAAAAACACCTTCTCCTGATCTCACTGTCTTGTCACTGCTCATGCAGTACAGCTGTACAACAGCACGAAGTGTACAGTTCACACTCACTGACAGCAGTAGGTAAAGATAAACACACTTTCTCTGAACCCACAGCATTGAACAGGGATTTCAAATATCCACATCCCTCTAACACTTGTTGGTTGGGTAGGGAATTAGCCTTTAAAAATATCCGTTTGTGTTGCCAAGTGCAACTTGTATGTCAATACAGTGTGGAGCTGGAGGAACACAAAAGGTCAGGCAGCATCAGAGAAGGAGAATCGATGTTTCAGATTGGGACCCTTCTTCAGAAAATCTGAAGAAATTTCTGAAGGAAGGTCCCAAACCAAAGCGTCAACTTTCCTGCTCTCCTGATGCTGCCTGACCTGCTGTGTTCCTCCAACTCCACACCAACTTGTACGGGAGAGCAGGAATGGGAACCGATAATTGAAACATTTATAAATTGATAACGGCCTGCTGATATTTGGAAACATGCTGGAAGAGCAGTCAGTAAAGTATCAAACAGTTTGAGGAACTGTACAGACTGTCAGACCACTGTAACAGGTGGCTTATGTGGGATTTTGAGGGCACAATGAAAGAATCTCTCCAAGAGGAGGAATGCTCAGAGATGCGAGAATCTGCGCAGGAGTCACAAGGAGGCAGAAAGTGCCGAAGATTTCAGCAAGGCTGATGTTCAACGCAGAACTTCACCAGGGAGATGAAGACAGTGGAGATCCTTGGGAGGAACTTCAGGACAGCAGCTGAAGGGTTGGAAGCGAGAAAGACGCTGATTTAAAGTCATTGGCAGAACGAACTAAAGCTTTACTTTAGAGTTTGGATTTCAAATTATTGGGGTTTAATAAGTAACTTGTCAGGATGTCTGAAACCGTGTTATTTTTTAAACTAGTATGAAGAAAAGAGAGACTTCCTGGCACGGTAATAGGAATTTGTTTGCATTGGGAGGGTTTTCCAAGTAGACAGAGGAAACATCGAAGAGCACTAGCTTGTTGTAGTTAGAAGGATCAGGAATTGGATTTCTTTACTTAGGGAAAAACCCATAGCTTAAAGCTTTTAGTTTCAGTTTGCAGAGGTCCTGGTCGAAATTGGATGGATGAAGGCTTCTGCCAGGCAGAGGGGTTAGTTCAGAAAAGTAAGAAAATAGACTACCTCATGGGTAAGAGTTTTAGTTTTAAAGTTCCAGACCAGATTTGGTTCGAAGCCTGGACAGCTACGTGCCACCAGCTCTGTAGTTTCATCAAAGGCAGAAGAGAATAGTGCCCATGGTTGTCACTTTCAGCAAGTCCCAGGAGAGGAGAAGGTGCCCAATAGACCTGGGTAAGTCAGGGGTTTTGGGCAGAAATGGCTGGGAAGCTCTACCCCACCCCATCTCCCTCCGGCAAGAAGGGAAGAGAGACAAGGTGGAAATTGGGTGAGGACCATAAACGGGTTCTATCTTGGGGGAAAGTTGGCAGACGAGCCACCCGTCTATCTTATCTGACCAGCCCCCACTCACCTCACATTCAGTTATGCCAGCAGGAGGCCGTTAATTTCACCCCATCAGTTTCCTGACAGTCAGGGTGGGTTAAAATTACCCCCACTCTTCTAGAAGCAGTTGGCTGAATGGTTAGTAGAATTAATATTCCATGAATGCTTTCATTTAGGTATCTTTATGGTTACTGATTTGGCAAAAGCTATTATACCTGGTGGGCCATCAAAACCTGGTGGTCCTTCATCTCCTGGCGGTCCAGTTGACATTACATTACAAGGTGGTCCTCTTTGACCTGGAGGTCCTGGTGGCCCACATACACCTAGATTTTCAACACAAATTTATTGGACTTATTGGAAATAATGATACTGGTAAGTAAAGCACTTTATAAGCTGTTATATTATCACCACTGTTTATGGATGTTGACAATGTCCATATATATATGGATAACTACAGTTCCTCTTTGACTCACATATATAACTATATATATAAAAAAAATCTACTTAAATAGGTAGCTATGTTGCATTCACAGATATATTCTATTTTGTTCAAAAAGCACACAATTTATAGACAGTCAGTCAATGTGGCGTTTTATAAATCCCTACTTTAGAAATAAAACCAGTCTGACCCAAACCAAAACACAAACAGATTGTAAACAAGGCCTCACACCTAACATGCATTGTCTGACCTAAAATGTCACCTCTTCTTTACACTGATAAAACCTTTAGTTCTCTCAGGGCAGTGACTTCAAAGGAACTTTGGGATTTACATATACATACTAATCAATTAAAACCTTCTAACTGATTAAAGATTTAACAGCATCGTAGGTTTGTTTAAATACATCCTCATCAGTGGTGTGACCCTCACTCCATTACGTGTCATGTTGGGAGTAATAACTGAAGTAAAAGTACGTTATTGAAAGAACAAAAGATCATCAGAGAAATGGAGAAAGTACCAGGAAAAGCCAGAGGGAGTGAGAGACCATGGGCTATAAGTCCGATGTGGATAACTCACTGGCACTGGGATTATAGTTTGTATTTACCGCATTCCTTATCAACTTTAGGCAGGCAACATACAAACTTCACCCACCTGCCCATGTCCATGACTGCAGCTTGGAACTGTGTGCTAAACAGACAGTCAAGTGGCTGTGAGCTTAGCAAGGTTCAGGTAAGTGTGAGGCCAAAGTCAGTTAAAAGTAGCCTAGGAGACAATGAGGACTGCAGATGCAGGAAGCCAGAGTCTATAGGCATGAGGCTGGAAAAGCACAGCAGGTCAGACAGCATCCGAGGAGCAGGAAAGTCAACGTTTTGGGCTGAAACCCTTTGCCAGTCCTGACTAAGGGTTTTGGCCTGAAACGTTGACTTTCCTGCTCCTCAGATGCTGTCTGACCTGCTGTGCTTTTCCAGCCTCACACTTTAACATTAGCCTACATTTTTCAAAGCCAACCTGCACCTTTTCAAAGGTCCAAAATGTCAGGTCAGTGGGCAAATTAGCGTTATACTTGATAAGATGTGAGGTAGGTAACTCTTCTCAGATATAATTGTGAATTACTGCCTTAATATTAGCATGGGTCCATGGGGCACAAAACAATGTAAGGGTAAAGTCACCAAAATCCCAATCTCTCATTAGAGAGAGACGACTGGTGCTGGTTTAACCTGAGAGTCTTTCAGGGTAACCTCAACCAGAGCAGGAATCGAACTCACGTTATGTGCAGTAAATAGAGAATTCTCTCTACAATTCAATCTGTCTTTAGATAAGTTTAGCCTTAACATGAACAATATTCTACAATGTTGGTTTTGCATAAATTTTGGGGAAGAGGTGTGAAGGAAAAATTCTGAATGAAGCTAATAAATATATTGTCTAAGTGTGCATTTCACACAGTCATTTAGGGAGAAATTCTATGCAAATTGCTTGTTAAAGCTTTGGATATTATCTACGACAGCAGATCAGAGGAACAAAGGAAGCATTAGAATTCCCAGTAAGTGACTGCAAATCACCCAGTGCACTTTGCAATGATACAACTCTAGGACAAATAACCAGCATGGGCAAAATTAATTCCATTACTAATTAATTCACAATTAATCGTCAACTGATCAATATGTTTAAGAGCTCACCTGGAGGGCCTGGAAGCAGTTCATAAAGGCCACGACCAAACAATAGGAGGCATCAAGTATTCATGTGATGGAATTAGACAGAAAGAAATGCAAACAAGCAAATTGAGACACAAATTAATACACAACCACAGGTTTCTTTGCTTCTACTACACAATCATGAAAGTGTGACAATGTATATGAAGCCAATGACTGAATTAAATGATATGAAGTAACATTGGAAGTCCTCGTATCCAATGAACAGTATAAGATCTAGTCATGTCCTCACTGATCAGTGTTAGAATTAATCAATGGGCAATGTTAGAACTGGTCAAATATCTAAATCTCTGATCAAACACAAACATTCTAATTATAGTCTCAATCTTTGCAATATATTGATATGTGCATCAACACTTTGCCCAGTACAAGCAGCAGCCAAATTAGCTCCAGTACAGAAGAAGTTTAAAGTTTTTCTTACACCACGAATGGTTTTAAATGTTCATTTGGGCCTCTCAACACAGCAAGTCCTGTAACGTGGCCTTTGTCAGTCTATGCCACTCTCTTGCTAGTGCATTGCACATGACCTCCATTCACAAGCATTAGTCTGCAGACCAACAGGAGGCCAGAACAGGAGACCTGACAATCCTTTTATGTTACTGTAGATGCAATGTTGCCTTATCTAGCACATAATTTCAGAAGCACTACAAAGTATTGTACAATCAATGCAGGATACTAATGGGGCACAGAGAAAATATACAAAGTGGACACTTTCAGGGAGTGTGGCAACCGCACACACAGATACAATTCTTTACTCAAGTGATACTTCCAAAAGTAATGGAGGCTAAGCATCCAGGGAAATTTGTTGTTTATTATAGTACTGGAACGCATAAGGGAAATGCTTAGGTAGTACCACTTCAAAACTACATCAACTACCAAAAGCAGGGAATGCGACAACGTGCCTCCAATGGGTACAATGTCAAGGTGCAGATCATAGGGGGTCTCACTGTTCTGTCTGCCCACGGATACAGTCTCATGGTGATATGCGAGTGAACATATCACCTTTCCTTTGTGTCCCGGGGTCAGGCAGGGCAGTACTCAAAAGGCAGATCTCCCACAATGTCTCCCTTTTAAGGTGCATATTTGCTTACCTTGAAGTCCCTGAGGTCCTTGTCTACCCACTGGGCACTGACTTGGTCTTCCTGGAGATCCTGGAGAGCCCTTTCCACCTTTCGATCCAGGTGGTCCTGGTGATCCAGGGGATCCTGTTTCACTTGGTCCTTTTTAATTATACAAATACTAATAGATCATGTGATATACTACAGGACAAAGCTGATCTTCTAATCTACATGTGATTAATGTCCTAATACCAGACTGCAACAGCAAGAAGAATGTATAAACTAATGGGATAGATGTCATAGAATTGACACAATTTGTTTAAATGACTTTAGTATGAAATAAAATAAACCAAGCAAAAATAACAACAGAAATTGCAGAAGAAATTCAGAAGGTCAAGTCGCATCTATGGAGAGAGGAACTGTGTTAATGTTTCGAGTCCAATATGACTTTTTTTGGAACGATATTTGGTGCCTGTGTTCACAAACTAATGTCAGTGTGATGGGTATTTGTCTTGAAGCAACACTGATTTGTAAAGCATGCCATTACACACTACCTCAGAGATAGTTAGAACTGCCGAGTCAGAGATAACACAGTGTGGACCTGGAGGAACACAGCAGGCCAGTCAGCATCAGAGGAGCAGGAAAGCTGACGTTTTGGGTCGTCATCCTTCTTCAGAAATATATATTACACACTACCTGTTGTTAGTCATTAATAGTCCCCATTAACAACTATTCACCCTCCCAGCCTGATTGTTATCAACTCTTTTTCTGTCCAACTGCTCTTCTCTCTCTTTAGGCTCTATTCTATCGTTTACTCCGTACACCATTCTCCTCTCCTTTTTTCTACATCAGTTCTGAGGGAGGGTCACCGGACCCAAAACATTAACTCTGTTTTCTCATTCACAGATGCTGCCAGACCTGCTGAGCTTTTCCAGCAACTTTGTTTTTGTTCCTGATTTACAGCATCCTCATTTCTTTTGGTTTTTACTGACTTCTATTTATGTCTCAGAGCTAGCACATAGTTGTGCTTGCTATCTGTGTCAAAGGGATGTGGTTTGCCTCTGTATCCAGAAACAAAGAATTTCAGTGCAATTATCTGGAGAGATAGTGCTGGGGTGTACTTGGTGTCTCTCATACGTTGAGCAGATTAAGCCTCACCTGGAGGTCCACAAGATCCTTTCTGTCCTGGCAAACCATTGAGACCATGTAGACCGGGTGATCCAGGTTGACCTAGAATGAAAGGATATTGTTTCCAGTGACTTAATTCACTTTTCTTTTAAGGTAGCAGCCAAGGTAGGTCTAAGAATCTTTTAAAAAATTACATTCCCAGTTTAAAAGAGTTCTATCTCAAATAAAGATCGCTCCCTAGTTGAGAAAATCTATTTGCCACAAAAGGATTTGTGGTAGAATCAGTCAGGACGGTCCAACCTGCCTTTTCTCAGTGTCCATAAGACCATAAGACATAGGAGTGGAAGTAAGGCCATTCGGCCCATCGAGTCCACTCCGCCATTTAATCATGGCTGATGGGCATTTCAACTCCACTTACCTGCACTCTCCCCGTAGCCCTTGATTCCTTGCAAGATCAAGAATTTATCAATCTCTGCCTTGAAGACGTTCAACGTCCCAGCCTCCACTGCGCTCCGTGGCAATGAATTCCACAGGCCCACCACTCTCTGGCTGAAGAAATGTCTCCTCATTTCCGTTCTAAATTGACCCCCTCTAATTCTAAGGCTGTGCCCACGAGTCCTGGTCTCCCCACCTAACGGAAACAACTTCCCAGCGTCCACCCTTTCTAAGCCATGCATTATCTTGTAAGTTTCTATTAGATCTCCCCTCAACCTTCTAAACTCTAATGAATACAATCCCAGGATCCTCAGCCGTTCATTGTATGTTAGGCCTACCATTCCAGGGATCATCTGTGTGAATCTCCGCTGGACATGCTCCAGTGCCAGTACGTCCTTCCTGACGTGTGGGGCCCAAAATTGGACACAGTATTCTAAATGGGGGGTGTCAGGTGCATCTCCCTCCATCTTTTACCCTTTTTGTTGAGCAGTGAGAGGATTTTCTCACAAGGCAGCAGAACTTTTACTTGTCCAACTGACCTTGTTAATATCCAGCTTCCTTTCTTACCAAATGCACTGAACAAACTTGATGTCAAGGATTCTTGACATCAGTGTCACTGCAGGTACCTGGTGATTTCAGCTCACTGCTTGCTGTGAAGCACCTTCACATTGCTCAGGAACAAACAGCATCTCAGGGCATGGTCCACAGCCACCTGCCACACACACTCATCGTTCACACACATTGGCATTTTCCATCTGCCAACCGCTCAGGATCCACAAGGCTCCTCTCTGATCCACTTGCAGGGCACTTAGGAAACAGATTTGCACAGTGGTCACTGACATTGATAGGCTACTCTGGGATACTTAGTGCACAGGGACGGTCCCCAGCTCACGGATTAGCCTGCATATTGGAGCTGTTCACTTGCTCTCTTAACATTTGCACTTTTAATACTGGCCTGAATGGCTGTACGATCTCTGCCGTGCCTTGTCTTTGTGCACTCAGTAACGTTCACATCTCACAAATGCCAGGCAATAACCATATCCAATTAGAAACAATCTAACCACCGCCCCTTTACATTCAATGGTGTTACCATCACTGAAACCCCCACTATCAACATCCTGGGGATTATCATTGACGAGAAACTCAACTGGACTCACCACATAAACACAGTGGCAACAAGAGCAGGCCAGAAGCTGGGAATACTGCGGCAAGTAACTCACCTCCTGACTCCTCAAAGCCTGTCCACCATCTACAAGGCACAAGTCAGGAGTGTGATGGAATACTCCCCACTTGCCTGGATGAGTGCAGCCCCAACAACACTCAACAAGCTTGATACCGTTCAGGCCAAAGCAGCCGCTTGATTAGCACTACATCCACAAGCATCCACTCCCTCCACCACCGACGCTCAGTAGGAGCAGTGTGTACCATGTACAAGATGCACTGCAGAAATTCACCAAAGCTCCTCAGACAGCACCTTCCAAACCCACGACCACTTCCATCTAGAAGGACAAGGGCAGCAGGTACATGGGGACACCATCCCCTGCAAGTTCCCGTCCAAGCTACTCACCATCTTGACCTGGAAAAATATCACTGTTCCTTCAGTGTCACTGGGTCAAAATCCTGGAATTCCCTCCGTAAGGGCACCATGGGTCAACCCACAGCAGAAGGACTGCAGTGGTTCAAGAAGGCAGCTCACCCCCACCTTCTCAAGGGGTAACTAGGGATGGGCAAGAAATGCTGACCCAGCCAGTGAGGTCCACATCCAATGAGTAAATAAAAAGAACTCCCCAGCTCACTGCCTCTGTTTCTCCCAGTGCATGTTGGTGAAGTCCCTGATTGCCAACACCTCAGGGTCCTCTCTTGCCTGGAGCTGTGCAGCTACGTGGTCTCCAGAAGTCTTCTGTGTGCCAGCTGTGTGGGGAATTTCTTCCTCTGCCAGCCGTGCAAGTGCTTTACCAGCAGAAGTTCCTGAGTCTAATCCCACTGAGGTGTCAGATTCTGGGCTGGTAGTGGTGGGCAGGGGACGGTTGCACGAGGTATCCTTGCCGATGTTTCTCCAGGCCCCAGAACTGTCATCCTCAGAAGTTGAGGAACTGGCTTCTGGGAGAGTTGGCAGTTTCATTGCAGAAGTGGTGGAGACGCTGGTAATATCTGTACATCACAGCAAAAAGTGTCACAGTTGTGTGTACTGACTGCAGGGTCACTGTGACAGTTACAGGGGGATGAAGAGTGTGACCAACAGTTCTGCAGTTCTTCAGTTCTCCAGATCCACGGAAGGGTCCCCTGAAATGTTAACTCTGTTTTTGTCTTCACAGATGCTGCCCGACCTGCTGAGCTTTTCCAGCAACTTCTGTTTTTGTTCCTGATTTACAGCATCAGCAGTTCTTTCAGTTTTTATTTCGTGTGACCGACTTGGCTGGTGGGACATGTGTGTCTCAGCATTCTCGCAGGAGCAGTCCGGGTCTGCTTGCCAACTGCCCCCTTAACCAATCATAGTTGGCTAACACAGAGAGCTACCTGGCTTTGTGTCTGCTCTAACAACAGTGCTGGGAGCCTGCAGGTTCTGAACTATGCTGCAGCAAGCAAAATGACAAGGCAAGGCAGAGCTGCCGTGTGCATCTGAGAAGGTACAAAGTGAGTGGACATTGGGACAGCAGGTGAAGACCAGTGAAATGTACCCTGCTCATGCACTGACCCATGGGATGGTGCCTGTTCCTGAGCATAAAGCAGCCTGGCAGCAGCATTACAATGCAAGGTGTCAGTGTGAGCCAAAGTGCAGTGTTGAAACGGAGAACTGTGTTCTGAGTGAGTGAGAGATGTGGCCCAATGATGTGGTGAGGCTGGTATGTGACAGATGCCAACCTTCAAGGTTGGTACAGACACTTGCCACCATTGGAATGTGGCCTGAGAAGCTGGAGAATAATGTCCACAATGAAAGCACTGAGCTGGAGTCACAGGTAACCGTTCATATTGGGAACCATCAACATCTACTGAAAACAACAGATGCTGGAGATCACAGTGGGTCAGGCAGCATGCATGGAGAGGGAGCAAGCTAACTTTTCGAGTTTAGATGACTCTTCATCAAAGCTCCATGGATACGGTCTAACTCGCTGTGGTCTCCTCTGCAGTAATTTGCTCCTATACTGTCAATGTCTAGTTTCTCTCTGCCGCCTGAGAGAATAGCAAAGCATTTATCAATTGGCAAAGAACAGGTACTAATATGATGTAAATAGATATGAGTAGTTTCTCACTGCTCACTAGCAAGATTCCCATCTTATTGTCCAAACCTTGGGTTGAACTAACTTTTCAATCTCGCTATATTTTCACAGCTGACTCACCGTTGCACAGGTCATTCAGGGGCTAGGAGAATTTCACCCATTGTTTCCTGCTATTCTGCATCCCTCGTTTCTTGAATAGAGGTATGACATTTCTGCTTTTCCAATCTACTGTGATCTTTCCAGAATCTAGGAATTTGGAAAGATTAGGTCCAATCATCTACTATCTCAGCTGTCCCTTCCTTTCGGAGTTTGGGACACAGGCCATTGGGTCCCAGGGATTTGTCAATCTTTCATCCCATTATTTTTCCAGTTATTTTTCTTGACTGATAGCAATTGCTTTCAGTTCCTCTCTTCCTTTTGACTCTTCACTCTCTAATATTCTTGGGATGTTTCATGTGTCTTACATTGCTACTACTGATACAAAATACTTGTTCAAACCCTTACCCCTTCTTTATTTCCACATTATTAATTATCTGATCTCACTCATGAAGGGACTAATGCCCACTTTAGATATTCTTTTCCTTTTTAGATATTTATAGAAGCTTTCATTGTTTTTACAATTCTTGTTCGCTTTTGCTGATATTACTGATATTACAGATTTTATTGATATAATGCAATTGTTTGTTTTTAAAGTTATCCCTTCCTGGTCTCTAAAATGCCACCAATCTTCTGGGCTATGACTAATCTTTGCAGCATCATACACCTATTCTTTCAATTTGATACTGTCCTTTACTTTCTTAGTTAGACACAGATGGTACAATTTCTTATAGGGACTTTCACTCTCTATTGAGAGTTATGAAATATCTCCTCAAATGTCTGCCTTTGCCTTCCTTTCAGCTTAGCTTCTAATCTACTTTCCCGGTCAATTTTTGCCGACACAATCTTCAAACCCTTTTAATTGCATTAATTTATGTTTATAACTCTAGTTTAAACACCCATATTTCTCTGTTTCAAACTGAATGGAGAGGGAGGAATGCTTGGCTGTAACTTGACACCATTGACTTTACATAGTTCAGTCTGTTTGAAGCAGAAATAAATGGAGACTCCAACTGAGAGACCAGACACAGAATAACAGAAATGGCACTTTTATGTTGCTCTGATCTTCTGAAATAGGCTCTAGGAAATGACTAGTGTAGAAATTTCTGTGAAGCTCCTCAGTTGTTTTGCTTTGAATACTAACCTTTCAGATCCTTACCCCCTCCCCTGTCTCCCAAATAGCCATGAATGAAATTGTCACTATTAGAGGCCCCTGGGCTGAGCTGTATCCTCAGTATTTACCTTTGGGACCAGGTGGGCCAGGAGGTCTCACAGATCCTGGTTGTCCTTGGATACCAGGCAACCCTACTGGTCCTGGATTTCCTGGATCTCCGGGAGGTCCTTGGTATCCTAATTGGATTAATCAGTGGAATTAGTATGGCACAAAGTAATCACATAAGCAATCTGAATTCACCTTTAACTCAAGCTTTATGCTTATGAAATAATCACACGTCCAATGCTATTGACCCGTTTAGCCCTGTATATCACATAAACAACATTAAGAAAAATATCTATTTGTTGAATTCCAAGGAATTGTGCTTCCTACTTGCACATTAGCTTGGTCAAGATCATGGAATTCTCTTCCTCCCAGCAGAGTGGGGGGATTTACATCACATGGGCTGCAGTGATTCAGGGAGACAGCTCACCACCACTTGCTCAAGACAACAGATTCTGTCCTTGCCAGTGACACCCGCATAAAAAGAGCAATCTCACTAGTTTCCAAAAGATTGTCTCATTTAACACTTACAGAATGATGAGGGGCAGATGTGCTATAAACTCCTTTGGATCTCCAACTAGTTCCATCTTCTGATCTCTTTCCCTGCCTGCCACACTGAGCTCCATCTAACATACCCATTACCAGCAGCTCCTGGCTGTTCTTTTAAAGTCAGTACCTGGGAAACCTGGAGTTCCCAAATCACCACAGATTCCTTTGGGCCCAGGAGCACCAGGCCTTCCATCTATTCCAGGGTGACCAGATGGACCTGGGAAACCATCTGCACCTAGAAGCGGAGAAATGAAAATCAATATTTACACTGCAACTTGGTAGTGCAGCTGGTGGGATTGGTATGTTTACTGCTCAATGTAGCTTCATTAGAGCAAAACAAGCAAGAATAAGAACTGGAAATATTGCACATAACAACTAGTCCATCAGTATCTGTACTGCTTTGCTCCTGAAATGTTAATCATCCAATACTGAATATAGTTACCATTTTCAGCATTCACATCATTTTTCTCAATATTTGTTTAATACCAGATTGGTTAGATAAAATGCTCAAATACTTTATAGCTAAGTATTCTATTTCCATGTTATTTTTCTACAGTATTGCTATGAAACAAGGATACATAATATGGCACTGAAATATGAACTCAAGAATCAATGAGTTAAGAGTTTAGATTTGAAACTTAGTTATCAAACTCTGATAATTTGTAGGCTAGCAGCCGGAAGTCACCATGAAACCTTCTGTAAAATAACAATCCTCCACCAATGTGCTACATTGAACAATGGGAGTCCAAACTGTGCATGACCTCCAATCCATCATTGTACACTTCACTTAACGTGTCCAGGCTAATTAGGGATGGAAAATAAATATGTTTCATTGTTTCCCATCTCACAAAATACATTCTTCTTTAAATACTGATGGGCAGAATTTAATCTTGGTGATGGGGCCTTATGGGCAGCAAAATCCCATGTCACCTGTGGCAATGCTGTGGTTTTAAGAGGTTATTTTGCATT
Organism: Ginglymostoma cirratum; assembly: GCA_024137785.1. Lineage (NCBI taxonomy): Eukaryota > Metazoa > Chordata > Chondrichthyes > Orectolobiformes > Ginglymostomatidae > Ginglymostoma > Ginglymostoma cirratum. The sequence continues at coordinate 13,818,204 of JAHRHZ010000288.1, read as the reverse complement.
TTGAGCTTTTTTTAAAAAGAGATTTTAAGTCAGAGGTACTGAGCTGTCTACTTGAAATATCCCACAAAGTAAACAGCCTGTGAGGCCATGGATTTTATTTAAAGTTGGAACAATAGAAGCAGCCTGATGGGTGTGGCCAGCTCTCACAAATCAGGATTTCTAGTTTTTTAAAGTGTTTCGGTTTGCTTTAAGCAGTTGCTGTTGGAGCTTTAACATGGAAGAAGCTGCTGGAATTTTTAAGAAGTAGAAGCTATTTTTCCCCTCGCTTAGTTACAGCTAGAAACTGGGGTTCCTCTCTGCTGCTGAGTTACCTGTGAGACAAATCTATTTTTCTGAATTTGCCTTTTTGCCAGGGGGTGCGTTTATGGGTGTTATTATATTGGAACAGTTAATTAGTAATAGTTACTGTATCTATTAAGTTCTCTAATAGAGTTCAGTTATTCTAAGCTTTCTTCCTTTTAGAGATAGTAGGAACTGCAGATGCTGGAGAATCTGAGATAACAAGGTGTACAGCTAGATGAACACAGCAGGCCAAGCAGTATCAGAGGAGCAGGAAGGCCAAGAAGGGTCTAGGCCCCAAACGTCAGCCTTCCTGCTCCTCTGATGCTGCTTGGCCTGCTGTGTTCATCCAGCTCTACACCTTTCTTTCTTTAGTTGTATTTCAACCAGCGTTTAAATAAATTGTGTTTTATTTAATGCAGAGTAGTTTGGACCAATTGAATTGCATCTGGAACACAGTAAATTGCATTTGCCTTTAAAATAAGAGTGGCACAGTGGCTCAGTGATTAGCATTACTGCTTCACAACACCAGGGACCTATGTATGATTCCAGCCCTGGTGACTATCTGTGAGAAGTTTGCACATTCTCCCCGTGTATGCGTGGATTTCCTCTGGATGTTCCAGTTTCCTCCTACAGTCCAAAGATGTGAAGGTCAGGGTGGATTGGCCATGCTAAAATGCCCATAGTGTCCAGGGATGTGCCGTTAGGTGGATTAGTCATGAGGAATGCAGGGTTACAGGGATAGGGTGGAGGGGGTGGGTCTGGGTGGGAAGCTTTTTGGAGTTTGGTGTGGACTTGATGGGCAGAATGTCCTGCTTCCACAATGTAGGGATTCGATTCTATAAATCACTCAGCCACATACCAAGTAAAACTCTCACTGCTCTACCTTAATAACATGGCTTCATCCCAGCTTCAGGACAGTATCCTTTATTTGATCAGAGTGATGTTTCTAAGCGGCATACTATCCAACTTTTTACAGATTGCAACTATATCAAAAAGGATGGTCTTGTGCTGTGCATAGGTGAGATGCTGGTTCCAAGAGCTGTCTCGGACACGATGGGTGGAATGGCCTCCTTTCTCACTGTGTCTCTAGTCAAGGGCTAAAGGGATGAATGCTGGGGGCCTGTACTATTTACAATTTCTCTGAAAGGTTTGGATGAAATGATTCAGTATTTCCCTAACAGTCAGTCAGATCAATCAGTCTTCTTTCACATAAAACATTTAAGAAATACATTTTCAAGTGAAATTTTTCCATTTGGCCAAAGCAACACTAGGGTAAATGTTAGTGGAATCTGAGAAAAATTCCAAAAGAGTTCCAACAGTCCCTACAGGGATTCACCTTCTGGAAGAAGACTTCAATCTCTCAGTTCACACCATCCTGAAAAACAATGTCTGGCCATCAATGGGCAGTGCCATAACCAAATGCCCCACTTAGATACTGGAACTTCTGATAGTTAAACAGATACATTTTACCTGTTTCTCCAGGGTCACCAATCTGCCCTTTGATTCCAGGCAATCCTTTCAAACTAATAGAATCACCAATGTCACCTGTTGAGAGAAGCATCAGTAATTTATTTTTAAAAGAAGACAATATAATGAGTAACAATAAATAAGATACCCCTGAAATTGAGGAATTTATTCATGTCCTTTGAGGATATACTTAGTAGGGTGGACAACCATTAGATGGAGTATGTTTAGATTTCCAAAAGATATTTGATAAGGTGGTACATAAAAGCTTACTGTTTAAGCTAAGTGTTTACAGCATCAGGGGTGATATCTTTGCATGGACAGAGGATCCAGTGACCAACGGAAAACAGAGTCAGGATTAATAGATAATTTTCAGCTTGGCAAACAGGTTTAAAGTAATTAGTAAAAGAAGCAAAAAAGTGATATGAGGAAAAAAGAATCATTGAATGAGTCTGGAATACACTGCCTGAGAATGCGGTGAAATCACAATTACGCTGATTCAAAAGAGAATTGATTGGTTATTTGAAAAGAGTTATGTGCAGGGTTACAGGGAGAAGACTGGAGAATGGTACTAGGTGAAATGATCATTCCAAGAGGTGACACAGACACAACTTCTGCACTGTGATTCTAGTGAACTGCTGAAGGAATCAATACTGGGTGTCAACTATTTACAATATCTCAATGACTTGGATGAAAGGATTAACTATTAGTAGTCGATACAAAAATAAGTAGGAATGTAATGTTTGTATAAGAGCCAGGTAATGGCCATCTCCAACAAGAGAGACTTTAGCCATCGCCCTTTGACATTCAATGGTATTACCATCACTGAGTCACCCACTATCAACCTCTTGAGGATTACCATTGACCAAAAACTCAACTGCATCAACCATAACAATACAATGGCTACAAGAGTAGGTCTGAGGTTGGAAATTTAAGATGAGCAAATATCCCTTGTCTCCTCAAAGTTTGTCTACAAGGTGCATGTCAGCAGTGGGATGGAATACTCCCCACTTGCCTGGATGAGTGCAGCTCCAACAATACCCAAGAAGCTCGACATCATCCAGGGAAAAGCAATATATTTGTGTATCACCCCATCCACGGTCTTAAACATTCACTCACTCTATGACAATCGCTCAATAGCAACTGTGTACACCACCTACAAGATGCACTGCAGTGACTCACCCAGGCTCTGAGACAGTACAAACCCACATCTTCAACCACTAAGAAGGGCAAGGGTAGCTGATCTAAGGGTATACCATCACCTGCACATTTCCCTCCAAGCTCCTCACCACCCTGACTTCAAACTGTAAGCCACTCTTTCATCGTTGCTGGATCCAAATCCTGGAACTCCCTCCTTAAGAGCGTTCTAGGTGTCGCTAACACATCAAGATCTTCGGTGGTTCAAACATGGCAATTCACCACCATCTCATCAAGGGGCAATTAGGGATGAGCAGCAAATGCTGGCATAGCCAGTGATGCCCATATCCCATGAACACATTCCAAATAAAGGAATGCAAATGTGAAGCGAACGCAAAGTTTACAAAGGTTAATTCAGTTGGCAAAAATTTGGCAGGTTGCATAAAATGTGGGAAAAATTAGGTCATCCTTGTTGACAGGAAGAAAAGAAAATCAGAGTTTTATTTAAATGGAGTAAACCTGCAGAATTCCGCGGGGTGGCACGATGACTCAGTGGTTAACACTGCTGCCTCACAGCATCAGGGACCTGGGTTTGATTCCAGCGTCAGGTGACTGTCTGTGTGGAGTTTGTATATTCTCCCCAGGTCTGTGTGGGTTTCCGCTGGGTGCTCCGGTTTCCTCCCTCAGTCACAAGGATGTGCAGCTTAGGTGGATTGGCCGTGCTAAACTGCCTCTAGTATCTAGGGATGTACAGGCTAGGTGGGTCAGCCATGGGAAACGCTAGATAACAGGGACAGGGTAGAGGGGTGGGTCTGGGTGGGATGCTCTTTGGAGGGGCAGTGTGGACTCAATGGGCCAAATGATCTGCTTCAACATTGTAGGGAATCTATTATTCTGTAAAGGTCTGAGTGTTTTTTTGCATGAATCACAAAATGTCAATATACAAATTAAAGAAAGTGATTGGGGAAACAAATAGAATGTTGGGAATAAGGCATGAAAGCATTAAAGTATTGATATACGTGAACAGTGCATTTGTGAGATCTGATTTGATTCATTATTGTCATATTCACCTAGGTGTTTTGTGTGCAGTACAGGGAGATCATACCATATAAAGACCCTTAGGGTGATAGAACAGAGCGAAGAATACCGCTGCAGAGAAGTGCATAAAGAGCAAGATCAACGTTAAATTTAAAATTTGACAAGTGCAGTCAAAAGTCTAATAACAATGGGGAAGAAGCTGGTCTTGAATCTGTTGGTACGTGGGTGAAATAACTGCACAGAGGCCAGTATCCTATCACCAAGTCACTCTTAATTTACATGTGCACAGTACATGGGATGTGACCAGCCAGCTCAGAGCCCCTAGACTGAGGAGACCTTCTGAATCTTCTGTTTACATGTCAGCCAGGGCTCTCTGATTGGCCCAGATTCACAACGCCAATCAAGGATCTCATTGTCAATGAGATCCATCTAGCATTGGCTCCAATTACTAGAATGAGTTTTAGCTACTGTATGTTCTGACTGACATAAGAAGCTGGAAGAGGGTATAATTGGGGTGGGAGGGGTCTTTGATGATGTTGGCTGCCTTCCTGAGACACTGAGAAGTATAGATAGAGTCAATGGATAGGAGGTTGGCTTGTGTGATGGACTGGGCTGTGTTCACACTCTCTGTACTTTCTTACAGGGCAGAGCAGTTGCCGTACCGAGTGATGATACATTCGGATAGAATGAGAAAGTAAAGGCGTTAAAGGTTTTGGAGTAGATCTGTAGCTCGGGTTGTGAGTGTTGAGGTTGGTTGGCTCGCCGAGCTGGTTTGTTGTTTCGCAGACGTTTCATTACCGTGCTTGGTAACATCCTCAGTGCAGCCTCTGATGAAGCGTCGGTGTGTTTTCCCACCTGGTTTTTAAACTCTGGGGTCCGTTGAGATGGATTGCCTCACTTCTGGTTTTCCTTCATAGTGGAATTTATATGGGGTCGGGTTCAATGTATTTATTAATAGAATGCTTTGTGGAGTGCCATGCTTCTAGGAATTCTCGTGCCTGCCTCTGCCTGGCCTGTCCCAGGATCTTGGTGTTGTCCCAGTCGAAGTGGTGGTTCTCCTTGTCCATGTGGATTGAGATGAGTGAGTACTGGTCGTGTCTTTTTGTAGCCAGTTGGTGTTCATGTCCTCTTGTTGTTAGTTTCCTTCCTGTTTGTCCGATGTAGCATTTCTCACAGTCACTGCAGGGGATCTTGTAGATGACATTGGTCCTGTCCATGGCGGGGAGTGGGTCTTTAGTTCAGGTGAGCAGTTGTCGTAGGGTTGACGTGGGCTTGCGTGCCACTCTGATGCCCAGCAGTCGTAGGAGTCTTGTGGTGAGTTCCGACGTGTTCCTGATGTAGGGTAGTGTGATGAGTGTGTCGGGGTGTGTAGAATCTTTCTGATGCTGTTCGTGTTGGCATCTTCTGACCCAGTTCTTTGGATATCCATTCTCCTTGAACACTTGGAAGAGGTATTCTTCTTCCTCTTGGCATAGTTCCATGTTGCTGCAGTGTGCTGTTGCCCTTTTAAATAGTGCTCGCACGCAGCTTCATTTGCGTGTGCTGGGATGGTTACCATTGAAGTTCAGTACCTGGTCGGTGTGTGTGGCTTTTCAGTGTACTTTCGTTTGCAGTTCCCCATTTGTCTTGTGCTCTACCATGATGTCCAGGAATGGAAGCTGTTTGTTCTTCTCCTCCTCTCTGGTGAATTTTATTCCGGTGAGGGTGTTGTTTATAAGTTTGTGTGTCTCCTCTAATTTGGTCCGTTTAATGATGACAAAGGTGTCGTCCACACAGCGTATCCACAGTTTGGGTTGGATTTGCGGAAGGGCGGTCCTTTCTAGTCTTTGCATCACTGCTTCTGCTATGAGTCCAGAGATAGGTAATCCCATGGGTGTCCCGTTGATTTGCTCGTATGTTTGGATGTTGAAAGTGAAGTGGGTGGTGAGGCATAGGTCCAATGGTTTGAGCATGTTGTCCTTGGAGATGGTTTCACTGGGGTCGTGCTCTTGTTCCAGTCGTGTTGTCATTATTTCCCTTGCTAGTGCTCTGTCTATTGATGTGAACAGGCCAGTGACGTCAAACGATATCATGGTCTCTTCGTCTTCTATCTTTATGTCTTTGATGGAGTTGAGGAATTCTTGGGCTGAGTGGATGGAGCGGGGTGACTTGTTGACTAGGTGCCTGAGTCTTGTTTGTAGTTCCTTGGCTAATCTGTGCGAGGGAGTGCCTGGTTGGGACACTATGGGTCTGAGGGGGACTTCCGGCTTGTGCACTTTAGGGACGCCATGGAATTGAGGTGAGTTGGTTCCTTCGGGTTTCATTCTTAAGAAGTCTGCTTTGTTGATCTGTCCTGTTTGTTTAAGTCTTTGTAGCGTGTAGAGGATTTTGTTGCCTAGTTGCTGTGTCAGGCCAGTTCGTACTAGCCTGAATGTGCTGTCGTCGGCGAGCAGCGCTTGTGCTTTGGAGATGTAGTCCCTTTTATTCAGTATCACTGTCATGCGGACTTTGTCTGCAGGTAGTATAGTGACGTTCCTGTCCTTCTTTAATCCGTCCAGGGCTTGTCTTTTCTGTGTGTTCAGGGTGTTGAGTTCACTCCTTCTGGTTAGTGTCGGGACTACTGTCTGTCTTATGGTTTGTTGTGTTTCTTCGTTGATATTGTTGGTCTTGAGTGTGGCTTCCAGCATAGCTAGCCATTCCGTGTTGTTGGCGTCCCTGTAGTTGTAGTTCAGTCCCCGGGTGATAACGACTTTTTCCTGTCAGTTTCCAGTCAGAGAGGTTTCTTATCCATGTGTCTGTCCTGTTGTTGTCATTTTTGTGGGTAAGTGTGGCTAGCTTGTCTTGCAGGGTCTGTCTCCGGACTCATAGCAGAAACAGTGATGCAAAGACTAGAAAGGATTGCTCTTCCACAAATCCAACCCAAACTGCAGATACGCTGCGTAGACAATGCCTTTGTCATCATTAAACGGACCAAATTAGAGGAGACACACAAACTTATAAACAACACCCTCACCGGAATAAAATTCACCAGAGAGGAGGAGAAGGAGAAGAACAAACAACTTCCATTCCTGGACATCATGGTAGAGCGCAAGACAAATGGGGAACTGCAAACGAAAGTACACTGAAAAGCCACACACACAGACCAGGTACTGAACTTCAATGGTAACCATCCCAGCGCACACAAACGAAGCTGCGTGCGAACACTATCTAAAAGGGCAACAGCACACTGCAGCAACATGGAACTACGCCAAGAGGAAGAAGAATACCTCTTCCAAGTGTTCAAGGAGAATGGATATCCAAAGAGCTGGGTCAGAAGATGCCAACACGAACAGCATCAGAAAGATTCTACACACCCCGACACACTCATCACACTACCCTACATCAGGAACACGTCGGAACTCACCACAAGACTTCTACAACTGTTGGGCATCAGAGTGGCACGCAAGCCCACATCTACCCTACGACAAGTGCTCACCCAAACTAAAGACCCACTCCCCATCATGGACAGGACCAATGTCATCTACAAGATCCCCTGCAGAGACTGTGAGAAACACTACATCGGACAAACAGGAAGGAAACTAACAACAAGAGTATATGAACACCAACTGGCTACAAAAAGACACGACCAGTACTCACTCATCTCAATCCACATGGACAAGGAGAACCACGACTTCGACTGGGACACCACCAAGATCCTGGGACAGGCCAGGCAGAGGCAGGCACGAGAATTCCTAGAAGCCTGGCACTCCATGAAGCATGCTATTAATAAACACATTGAACTCGACCCCATATACATTCCACTATGAAGGAAAACCGGAAGTGAGGCAATCCGTCACAATGGACCCCAGAGTTTAAAAACCAGGTGGGAAAACACACCGACGCTTCATCAGAGGCTGCACTGAGGATGTTACCCAGCATGGTAACGAAATGTCTGCGAAACAAGAAACCAGCTCGGTGAGCCAACCAACCTCAACAGTAAAGGCGTTGTTGTGCCTTCTTGACCGTTGCAGCAACACGGGTGCTCCAGGACAGATTGTTAGTAATCATCACACCTAGGAACGCTGTCAACTGCCTCCACCTCAGTTCCATTGATTCAGATAGAGGTGTGCCCTCCACCTTGTTTCCTGAAGCCAATGACCAGCTCTTTCATTTTGTTGACGTTGAGGGAGAGATTGCTACCTTTATACTATGCCACCATGCACTCTATCTCGTTCCTGTATTCTGTATCGTCATTGTTTGAGATCCGGCCTACATGGTGGTGTCATCACCGAACGTGTAGATGGAGTAAGGATGAAATTTGCGCACCCGGTTATGACTGCACAAGGAGCATAGTAAGGGGCTGAGTACACAGCCCTGTGGGGCGCTGGTGTTGAGGATTATGATGGAGGAGGTGTTGCTTATCCTTACTGATTGCGGTCTGTGGGTCAGGAAGTGGAGAATCCAGTTGCAGAGGAGAGACCTATGTCTTGCGGTTTGGAGATGAATTTGGTTGGAATTATGCTGTTGCATGTGCAGCTGCAGTCATTAAACAGAAGCCTAACATCGGTATCCTTGCGATTCAGATATTCCAGGGGCGAGTGTTGGGCCAGGGACACAGTGTATGCCATGGACCTGTTGCTACGGTAGGTGAATTGCAAGGGATCAAGGCAGGGTACGAGGCCAGAGTTGACTTGAGCCATGACTAACCTCTCGAAGCACTTCATCATTATGGAGGTCAGCACCACAGAGCGGCAAGTCACTGGGGCACGCTGTGTGTGTTTTCTTTGGCACCGGGATGATGGTGGTCTTCTTGAAGCAGGTGGGACTTCAGATTGTAGCAAGGAGAAGTTAAAGATGTCAGGGAATACTCCCACCAGCTGGAATGTGCAGGACCTGAGATCACACCTGTACTGCCTACAGATTTAGTCTCTCGATTTAAGGACGTACAACTCTTGCCTTGGAAACAGTTCAGGGATTTATTCAGCTAAAACCTCAGATGAGGGCTTTGTCTTATGAGGAAAAGTTGAGCAGGTTGGATCTAAACTCATTGGATGTTGTACGTGAAATAATGCCACAGAGGCTGGTATCCCATCACCGAGTCTCCCTTTACTTACACGCGGAGAGTCTGTGACATTAATCCAGCTCCCTCAGAGCCAGCTCTCAGAGTGAACAGAGCTTCTGACACTCATATTTATATCTGTCAGTCAGGGCTCCCTGATTAGACCAGATTAATAGCTCCAATCAGGGAACTCATGTTCTATGAGGTCCACCTGGCTGACCTCGTTACAATCCACTACAGTATGAATAAGAAATGATCTTATTAAATCATTTAGGATTCAGGAAGGGTTAACATGGTAGATGGTAAGAGGACGCTTTCTTTTATTGGGCAATCTAGAATATAGTTTAAAAATAAAGGGGGGGGGCTCCATTAGAAGATGAAGGTGAGAGGAAATCTCTACTCTTCATCATTGTTTGCGGAATTTACTTCCCCAGAAATTGGAGGAGTCTGGGCTATTGGTTATATTCAAGGCTGAGGTCCACAGATTTTTGTTTCAAGTCAGGGGCTATGGGAAATCAACAGGAAAGCAGAGACAAGGCCACAAACAGATCAGCCATGAGCTTTTTGAATAAATGGAGCAGGCCTGATGAGCTGAATGGCCTACTTTGCTTGAATTCTTAGCATTTTATAACATGAACCCATCATTTGAGAGCCATGTTTATCTGGGGTGAAGAAAAGTGTACCTTTGCCTCTCAGTTCACTATCTATTAGAAATCACCTATTACCAACTTTCCACGCTCCCACACTCCTTTTCTTCCTCCTGAAATTCTGATATAATTTATTTTAAGCTTGTCAACCTGACAAATGTTAGTTGTAGAGAATTGAATGCTTCTTTTTCAGGAATATAGGCCTTGATTTAAACCAGGCCAGCTGGTAAAAACCAGGCGAGTTCAGTTAAAAAGGAGTGGTGGACCTCCCAAGCCATCCTCCCTCCAATCTGACCACTCCAGTACCTTCTCCCACAGTTCAGAATAAAAGTTGGCCACTTGAGTAGAAATTATAATTAATGGTTTGAGCAAGAGCCCACCAATGTATTCATATCTTATTGAAAATAATACCTTTTTCTCCTTTACAACCAGGTGTACCTTCAAGTCCAGGTGACCCTGAATGTCCTCTGTCACCCTAGAAGTAAATAAACCACAACTTAATATTCAATTGAACTGTTTGTGGTACAGTGCACTGTTTCTGATGTGATAACAAATAACTCATGAAGCTGTTGGTGAGTTTTACATGCTTACCTTCTCCCCCCTCATTCCTGGAAAACCAACAATGCCTCTTTCACCTTTTTGTCCCATTGTCCCTTGCTGTCCAGGAAGACCCGATGGTCCCCTTAGCCCAGGAAAACCTTTCTCGGAGCCTGGAAAACCAATCCTGCCGGGCAATCCGGGGAGTCCTGGGTTCCCAGGCAGCCCTTTTTCACCTGAAGCATTTGTTACAATTCACAGTCAGTGTAATGTGAAACAACACATCTAAATGTCAAGTTAAGGAGCCAAAACAATATTCTCACAGCCATTATAGAGATAGGTTACAAGGAGAACACAGCTGGGAAATTATTACGATGTTTCACAATAAATTGGGAACTACGTGTTCAGTTATTAATTAATGCTTTTATCTCTACAGAGTGCATTAAATCTCAGCCCTGCCTCTTATGGCACTAGTGTTAGCTTTTACATTTCCGACATCAAACCAGATGTCACAGTTTAAGGATATGGGGTTGTCCATTCATGACTGAGAAGAGGAGAAATTTCTTCATCCAGCGAGTGGGGAGTCTGTGGAATTCTCTGCTACAAAATGTGGTTGAGGCCAAAACATTGAATGTTTTCAAGAGTTACATATCTCTCTTAGAGCTAAAGGGATCAAAGGGTAGAGAAAGCAGGATAGAGTTGGATGATCGGCCGTACTCATGATGAACTGCAGCACAGGTTTAAAGGGCTGAATGGCCTTCTCCTGTTCTGATTTTTCTATGTTTTCATGTTTGAAGCAATTCTGTACATGGTCTGCTGAATATCAGCAAATACATGAATAGAACTTAGGCCACGTTTGGAATACTGTGCGTAGTTCTGGTCGCCACACAATTGGAAGGATGTGGAGGCTTTGGAGAGGGTACAGAAACGATTTACCAGGATGTTGCCTAGTTTGGAGGGTATTAGCTATGAGGAAATATTGGACAAACAGGTTTGTTTCCATTTGAACCTCAAGGGATGAGGGGCGATCTGAAAGAAGTTTACAACATTATGAGAGGCCTGGGCAGAATGGATAGTCAGAGTCTTTTTTCCACAGTAGAACATCAATTACTAGGGTACATAGATTTAAGATAAAAGGGGGTAAGTTTAAAGGAGATGTTAGAGGCAAGTTTTTTACAGATGGGGTGGTAAGTGCCTTGAGCTGGTGGAGGTGGATACAACAGCAACATTCAAGAGGCATCTTGACAGATACACGAATAGACAGAGAATAGGTAGGTTTCTGGACCATGTGGAAACAAAAGGTTTTTAGGTTAGAAAGGCATCATGTGTTGGCATAATCTTGGTGGGCCGAAGGGCCTGTTCCTGTGCTATACTGCTCTTTGTTCTTTGTCATTACCAGGAAGTAAATTAACATTTCACTCAAATGAGTTACTCTTTGAGGAATGACTTTCATTATCTCGTTTTGGTACGTACAAATTCATTCCAGAGGTGAAATCATGAAACATTTATTTCAACAAGTCATTAATCACTAACAAAACAATCCTTTAACCAAATTCTAAGACATACAAAAGTGCGTTGAATTGCATGTTCCTTACCTCTCAGGCCTGTCAATCCACTGTCACCAGGAGGACCTGAGACTCCTGAAGTGCCTTTTTCATAAAGGACTGTAGGCAGAGAATCATCCCCTGGGTCCCCTCTTTCTCCTGAAACAAAAGGAGTTGAAATTTCCTCTTTGTCCCATAATTTGTCTGCAGCACATTAACATAACCAGATTGAACTCCCAATAAATGCCTGCAGTCCCTTAGATGTTCAGCTTACAATTATATTTTTTAAAATAGATCGCGAGAACGAGATGTTGCCTTATCAAAAGAACTAACGGAAGTCAAAAATCACAGTTGCCAAATTAACACCAGACAACCAAAACGAGTGTTATGATCCTAATGGGAAGACCACATTGGAAACCAACCCTCACTATTCTCACAGCTGTCGCAAATATATAAGTGACCAATTTATTCACTAGGTTGGTAATTTTTTGACTGAATTTGACCAGTATCTAAAACTAAAGGTATCAAACAACAAACAAAGTATATATTATTAACAAATTTACCCCTTAACAAGTGGCATTACGTATTATTGAGTCCTAACAAATAAACCGAAACTATAACCTCTTTAAATCCAAAACGCACGCATTCATACACAACTCGAACAGTCAAAACAGGCAATTCTGCAGAAACTTAATGGGTGGAGAACATTGATGAAAAGGAACAGCTTCTTTGGATCAAGATTCACTTTCTCAAAGGTCTTTCGGTTTCAAGTAATGACACCATGTTGTCATTGACTGTGGCAATCCTCACTTTACACAGAATCAAAAGTATCTTGCAATTAAAATGTAGAAATGATTACAGGTAAGGAGACTCTGTCCAGTCTGATTTCATACAGTAACAATTTCATGACTGCTCTGCTAATTACTGAAGCCCATTAAACATAAAGCACCAAGTAACTTGAAGTACAAGTTTGGCTGATCCATCGTTTCCATTGACTATTTCTCCAGGAACACCTGAAATGAACAAACAAGCCTGCCCTGGTCGTTAATTAATACACAGGGCAGGGAGAGGATGTTGGAACTATATAAAACATTGATTAGGCCACAGCTAGCGTATTTTGGAATCTACATTATAGGAGGGCTGTAATTTTTGGCACAGCCCACAGATCGTTTATAAACCAGTGTAAAACCACTACCCAAGAGAGGAATGACCTCCGGTGTATGAATGATGTCATTGGCACGTATATCTAGTCATTTAGTGAGCCTTTGTTGTGGCACGCAATGCTTAATAGTTCGTAAAACTATAAAATAAAGTTTAATTTATTGCTCCTTATTTAGATTTTGCAATTCAGTAGTTTCAGCTCAAACAATCCTTAAATTAAGTTTCGTCTTAATGGAAATCACTTCGTTTGTACTTTTCCTTTCAGTAGCTCTTTTAAAGCTCTGAGAAAAATGGCCCAAGTTGTGAACAATTCCGTAAATGGGTGCATGTTCATTCACATTGGGCCATTGGAAGGACCACGCTGAAAGCAGATAATGGAGACATAGAAATTGTACCATGTCACATTCATACTCTTACAAATATTGAACTCAAGAACTCAGCATCTGGTGTGTGGGTGTAGAATAATCTGTTTTGCAGAACATAGAAAGAAAGGAAGTTTTTATAAAGAAAGAGAGAGATATGGATTCATAACTCTCACGCTCCAATCCACCACAAAAACAGAACTGCTGATTGCAAGATTAATTAACTGCTGTTATTTTTCACAATGTTTCTCTGAAGGAAATGTTAAAATACATTGAATTCTTAAAGGTACATGTCAAAAATTCCATGATTGATACCTTTTCTTCCTTTTAACCCAAATTCACCATCAGGGCCTCTTATTCCATCATTCCCTGGTTGTCCTGGTGGTCCAGGAATTCCTGGAAATCCACATGGACCTGTTGCTCCTGGATATCCCTGAAGGCCTTGGCTCCCTTTGTTGCCTAATCCATGAAAACAATATCCACAGTGAGTCTATGCACCCACACACACTATGGAGTACTTTCCAGTAAGGTATTCCTCAGTAATGACTATAAGCCCCCACCACCCATAGTCACAAGCCAGCACCTCTTTCATAACTTACCCGTCCCCTCAGATGGTTGAGTGATTTCACCGTTTACCTGATTCTGAGTCTGAACCCATTTCATCTTAAATATAGCTGAGACTGAAATTTCTCTAATATTGTAATGAGAAAACTAATGGTGTGTGTGTGACTGTGACTGTCAGTGTGAGTACAAGTACTAGTGTGTGTGAGAGAGAGAGTATTAGGGTGAGTGTATGTACGTGTGTGTGTTTGTATGTGAGAGTGTGTGTGTATGAGTGTGCGTGTGTGTGTGTGTGTGAGTGAGGGTGAGTTACAGTGAGTGTGTATGTGAGTACGTACATATATGACAGTGAGTGTGTGTGCATGTGATAGTGAGTGTGCTTGTGCACGTGTGTGTGTGTGGGCGCGTGCACGCGCGCACGTGCGTGTGTGTAGGATTTGAGGTGACAACCAGTCTTGGCACTCTCTTGTTAAAAACATCTAATTGTCTGGACCATGGAAGGGAGAACACACACAGGGAAAGAAACTTCTTCTTAGCTCCAATGATCAGTACAGGTACAATCAGAAATTATATCAGAGAGAGGTTCAGCTTTGATTTTCACATGAACAGTACAATTCCTACACTGAGACCTGATGAGCAGGAAATCTCTGTTAAATAACCACAAAAATAAAGCCCACTGATTTAGCAATTATGCAATTTTCACACGCTTTCATTATGGAATTGCTTCATAATGTGCACTCATTATTTTTAATAACTACTTGGCAAGATGGTAATGGGTTCTCTCAGGTAAAGAGTAATTACAAGGCAGTTAGACACTTTGTAAAAGGGCGAAAGGTTATATGATGAATACTTTGCGTTATAAATAAGATTCACCTGATTTTCCACCAGTTATTTTTATTCATTCACAGGATGACTAGACCAACCTTTACTGCCCATCCCTAATTACCCAGGGGGGCAGTTAAAAACCAACCACACGTAGGCCAAACCAGGTAAGGGTGGCAGTTTACTTCCCAAAAGGACATTAGTGAAGTGGATGGGTTTTTCCAATAATCAACAACTGTTTCATAGTCAAAAATTCACTCTGACATTTTGATTTTTATTGAAATCCTGCTGTGGCAGGATTTGAATGTGGGTCCCCAGAACTTTGCCTGGGTCTCTGGATTAATAGTCTAGAGATAATACCATGAAGCCACTGTGCCTCTGCCACTAACACTGTGCCGACTCTGCATTGGATAAATACTCCATATCCAAAGGATAAAAAGTGATGAGCAACCTAGTGTTAAAATGAAAGTCAGGAAAATTATGTTCAATTCTAGGGGGGGAGTACAAGACACTTGATATCACCTACCAGCAGGACCAGGAAAGCCAGGAATCCCATTGGCGCCCGTTGGGCCTGGATGGCCTTGCATGCCAATTGGACCGGGCATTCCCAGATTTCCAGGAATTCCTTGAAGACCCTTCATCCCTGGTGGGCCTAAGGTTCCAGGATTTCCTGGTAACCCTTTCTGAGATAGGCCTGAAACAGGAAAAATAGTAAAGATTCAGATAATTTTACTTATGCACACACTAAAGGAATTGCAAGGGTTAATTCCCTCCGACACATATGTGCAATTCTATTTCTTATGGCATAATATTTGTATTAATCACGTAATGTACTCTATCCCAACAAAGCACAAAAGGGCCAGCTGTAAATCCAATAGTGAAACGTCAGGTTAAATTGCATTAAATGAGTTTCACAGCAAGCAAGATAACAATGAAAAATTGTCACAATTGCCAATCACAAAAATTCCAATGGGATTTCCTTGCAGAGGTGAGTTTTACAACAATGTGGTGTAACAAAGAAAATTTAATGAGTAAAGCACTGCGGGAAGGAAGTGAGACAGTGACTTGGCTGTGTGTTTCGATGGGAAATGTAGGCCTCAGGTTTGTGCGGGAGACACATTGTAAATGCAAAGGAAAAGGATGACCTGAGAAATCAATTTGGTGAACGACTGTGGGTGTGAAGACTCTGAATGAATCTCATATCTCACCAAGTCAGTTCAAAGTTATTGAAACATGTTTTGAAGGAAGAAGCTGGAACCATTACTGGGGTGTGGTCTACGTTAAGTGAAATAAGCACCTGATATATCCCACAACCAACTGTAAAAATCCTGGCTATGCAAACACAATTAGTTGGAATCATGTCTCACCATTACATTATTGTTGTGTTTGTGTCTGTGTGTCTGAGAGTGTCTCTGTGAATGTGACTGTATGTGTGTAGGTGAGTGTGTCCCTGCATGTGTCCGTGTGTAAATGTGGGTGTGTGTTTGCGCGTGAGAGGTTGTGTGTGCCTGTGTTTGTGAATGTACATGCGTCTGTGTGTGTGTGTCTGTGTGTGTGTCTGTATGTGTGTGTGTGTGTATGAGTGTGTCTGTGTGTGTACGTGTGTGTGTATGTGTGTATATGTATATGTGTGTATGTATATGTGTGTGTATGTATATATATGTGT